>PVIC010004943.1:0-59963 GCA_004025085.1 Thryonomys swinderianus | reverse complement strand
GCTGGGATTACAGGTGTGAGCCACCATGCCCGGCACTATGGTATGTGGTACTAATTGCTGCTGGGCATGAGTCAACACTCCCAGTACTGTTGTATAAGGCTACGGGGGATTGAACCAAGGACCTTGTGTTTGCTAGGCAGGCGCTGGAACCACTGAGCTAAATCGCCAACCCTCAGTATTTTTTCTTAATTGAGGCTGCCTGTCCTTTATTTTCCAGCAAGGTATATTTATAAGACATAGTTCTGAAGGCAAAGACACACTTTTGGAAGATTAAAAAAAAAAGCTACATTAAGAAGTCCAAAGCAAATTCTTTCATTTTTCTATTGATTTGGCAACAGCTGTGTTACAGCCCTCCTGCCTTTGCTCAAACACCTGGGAGTTAACAGTAGCCATTTTGATTCAAGGAAGAGGAGGCTCACCTGAGGAGGCTCTAAAACCATTGCTATCATGCCTAAGCCTTCTGCACTTGGGTGAAGCAGTTAAGACCCCAGGGGAAACTACAGCTCCTAGACAGTTTGGGCTTTCTCTTGGAAAGATGGAACTTCCGGAGTGGTGGTGGTGGTTATGGGGTGTGTGTGTGTGCGTGCGTGTGTGTGTATATGTGTGTGTGATAGAGAAGCATAGAACTTAGTGTTGTGAGATTTCTCTTATCCTCTTTGCTTTTCCAATCTTCAAAGCCTGTGAATAACTTCATTCCACTTTGCCTTTTATCGGCACTTAACACCACTGACGACCTATTCTATTTGTGGTAATGACCTATTTCTTGTTCTCCTCCTACCTCTTGGATAACTTGCTTCCAGTTCCCTTCATTCTTCTTTCGCTCTTCCACCTTCAAGTCAGGCTTGCCAAATTTCCATGTTTGGTCTTTCACTCATCCGCTTTCAGTCACTGAGTGTGTGGTTCATTCAGTGCCTTGAATGTGTAGATCCCCAAATCTACATATCCTGCTGGTTTTCTGGGTCCTGGATTAGAATTTTAAATTGCTTCTCGGACATTTCCATGTACTCCGCCCATTTTAGTTCATCATCTTACTATCCCCAGGTCTGGCCAACACATTCACTTGATCTCCCTCTTTACTTCAAGATAAAGTCCAACCTGGTAGCCAGCTTTGTCCATCGTCACACAGCTGTGGCAAACTTGATCTAGACCAAGGATTGGCAGCCTTTCCCAGTAAAGGACCAGACAGTAAATATGTTAGGCTCTGCGAGCTGCATATGGTCTGTGCTTCATGTTCCTCTTTGTTGTTTGTTGCCTTCAAACAATCCTCAGTTTGAAAGTTGCACAAAAACAAAGCTGAGTTTAATTTGTCAACTCCCCACCTATGGCAAGACCTACTGATTCCCAATCTTCTTCTCTTTTTCTTGCTTGAGAAAGTTAAAATTTTATATTTTATTTGCACTTCCTTCTTTGAAGCCCCATAGGGCTTTTCCTCTTTTTTCCCCCTCTCCAGTGCTAGAGTTGGTACCCAGGGCCTCACACATGTTAGCCAAACACTGTACCACTATGTAGCTAAGCTATAACCCCATGTTCCCACCCATTCACCAAATGACTTTATTTGAATCTCCCAGTACATACTCCAGGCCATAACCTATTGTTCTGCTGAGTTGTTCTTTTTTTACTTTTTTGCCTTGATACAGTTAATATCTTTTATTAGTTTGCAAGGGCTTCTGGAACTAAATACCACAACCTGGGTGGTTTAAATGACAGAATTCTTTTTTTTTTCCAGAACTAGGGATCAGACTCAAACCTTGCACTTGCCAAGCAGGCCAGCAGTACAACTGAGCTGCATCACTGACTACAGAAATGGATTGTCTCTCAATTCTGTAAGCCAGCAGTCCAAGCTCAGGGGTTAAGGGAGGTAGTTCCTTCTGAGGGCTGAGGAAGAACCTGCTGTGTGTCCTCCCAGCTTCCAGTTCTCTGCTGGCAGCCTTGATGGTCCTCGGCTTGTCCAAATCTTTGCCTTAATCTTCACAGCAGCATCTCCCTGTGTTGAAGGCAAGCTCGTCCGTTGCTGTATTGCCTAGCACTAGCCCGGTGTGTGTTGCTCATATGGCTTCTCTAGAATCACCAGTGATCTTTTAAGGACAGATTCGGGAGTGTGATCATGTGGAGTCCTCTGGTCCCTTTCAGGATACTAGTATTTGAAAGGAGAGTGAAGATCAGCTATAGGCCAAGGAGGAACAAGCAAGTAGCTGATGACAACTACTTTGCCTGCTACACAGGGGTACATGGGCACTGTGCTGTGTTTTTAAATTCTATGATCATAGAAAACTATTTTTTCCTTCTCTTTAAGTTTTCAATTTAGGACCGAACCCTTTCTAGTCCCCATCATCTGGTCTAAGCTTTCCATTCTGAAAGCTTTCCTAGCTGTTGACTGTGACCAACCTCATATTCCTACTTGTGACTTCTTTGTATGGAACTAGCTATGTGAACTAGACAACTGTTTCTCACCCTCCCTGCAAATCCTTGTCTTCCTTCTCCCTGTTGCCTTCAACTCGGTTACAGCATTTGCTTTACTTTAAGAGTTGCTTACTTTAAACGTTGACAGATTTAGGAAATAAAAGTACAAGATGCCAGTTAAACTCAACATTGGGATAAACAATGAATAATTTTTAGTGTGTCTCATGCAATATTTGGCTATGGACATCTTGAATTTTATTTGGCAACCTCCTTCCTCTGGTCCATTTGTTTATCCATTTCTGTCTCTTCTTTTAGAATTCATCTCAAAGCTCTTGACATATTGATTTAATAGAAAGCCTGTAGCCTTTTATCAACAAACAGACTTGGATTGCAGTCCTGGCCCTCTATTTATATCTTTTATGACCTTGATTAAATCTTTCAGTTTTTCTGAATTTGTAAATTACCTTTCAAGGTTCTTGTAAAGATTAAATTCAACAGTGTTTGGTTTGTTTGCTTATGATTTACATACTTACTTAACCTATCCAACAGATACTTTTTTACTCTTTTTTTTTTTTTTTTTTTTGAGACAGGGTCTCGCTTTGTAGTTCAGGCTGGTCCTGAGCTCACTATGGAGCCCAGGCAAGCCTGGAACTCAGCAATCCTCCTGCCTCTGCCTCCCCAGTGCTGGGATTACAGGCCTGAGCCACCAGGCCCGGCACTCTGGTATGTGGTATTGATTGCTGGTGGGCGTGAGTCACCACGCCCAGTATTGTATGTGGTTACCAAGACTGAACTCAGGGCCTTGTGCTTGCGAGGCAGGTGCTGGAACCACTGAGCTAAATCTCCAGCCCAGATAATTTTTTACTCTTCATGTCCTTTGTGCATAGAGCCTCAATCTGTACTCATTTGTCTTTCTGCTTGGTCTTCAGTCTGGGGCAGAGTTCTAGTGCTGGGTCTTGCCTTTTTCATCAACCAAGGATGATCTGTCTAGACCATCTAAAGCTGAGATCTCCCCACAGTAAAGACAGGGACAGATCAACAGGCTCTCGTTCCTTTTCTCTCTAAATCACATGGGCTGTGTTCTTGCATCGCAAAGGCAAGTCTTCCAGCTCACATCCTCTGACCACTGACTGCTGCACTAGGTTTGGGTAGATTTTCTGGGTGGGTGAAGTATAAGGAAGGAGGTGGCAATCTATTGGGGATGAGGGGTGGGGAGGGGGAAACAGTAGACATTATTGTTAACATTCTTCTCTGGGACTCAGATTAATCATAAATACTGAAATTCATAAGAGAATTGCAGTAATGGAATACAACTAGAAAGGCAAACACCTTTCTCTAAAACCCCCAAATGCTCCACTAGAAGATAACTTCATTTGCCTAGCTGGGCTCCGGTGCCAGCCCCAGCTACCCACACTCCTAAGTGGAGGGATGCCTTTGCTTCTTCTTGCCCGAAGCTTGCTTTCAAACCATCATCCCCTTTTAATGCCTACCCACTTCCTCTTTTCCAGCTGCTGGGGATGTGGGTAAGTAGCCAGGTTATCTAGATCTCCCAGCTCTGATTTTTATCTCAAGCCCAAGGGAAGGAAAAAAAAAACCCCACTACACCTGACCAAACTCAGTAATAGAAGGTGTTTATTCCCCCTTCTCTTCTTCGGTCCCCTGGAGCTTATTTCACTGGAAGGCAATGCAGGTTGATGTATTTTTAAATGGCTTTGATTTTATCACCTTGCTTAATGATTTGGCACGTTATTTATTAGATGGGGAGCTTCCCAGAGGGGCCTGGCCCATTAACGTATAAATAATGTGGCAAATAGTTCAATAGAGCCATAAAAAAAGTGATTTAGAAATAAATTGACCTCTGTTTGTTACATGTAAACGAAGGCCCAGGGTCATAATGTATTTTGTGCCCTTAAACTGGGATGGTGGGTTAGGGTGGGGTGAACACAGGTACTGCATGCAGATTTTGGGGGTTCTTCATCACAGCCCTCTCTCCTCTGCTGTGATTGAGAGTGTGGTAGTGGGTGTGTGTGTGTGTGCATAGTTTCTACCTATGATCTGGGGCAGCTATGCATTTGGTGAAGATTGGGATGGGTGAGTTAGAGGTGGGGGTTTTCTTCTGGGCAGAAATCTCCATTTGTGAACATTTAACCCAGGTATATGGGAAGGGACTTAGAAGGTTTGGATGGTTCCTGAGTCTGAGGAGAAGCAGGTATCTTAGGTCAATCAGATCACAGTAGTGCGTTCCCTTTAATGTGGATGCTGTGTGCTTCACTCCCTTCTAGTACGTGTATGAAGCATGTAGTCACTAAGTGCTTATTAGAACTATTAGTCATATATATACCATCATTAATGGAAGGAGAAAAACAGTAACAGTACAGATAATCTCCGAACTAGTGATGGATAAATAATGGTAACATTTATTGAGAGCTTAACATGTACTAAGAGACTTTGCTACTTTACATTTGTAACCTAATTAAATATTTTATGTTTAAATCGTGATGTGAAACATGACACATATTCATGAAGTGCGCAAAGAATATATGTGCATTGCAATGAAACATTCATTTAACTAGCACTGTGATTTAAATTAAAAAAAACAGCCGGACATGGTGGCTCACGCCTGTAATCCCAGCACTCAGGAGGCAGAGACAGGAGGATTGCTGAGTTCAAAGCTTGCCTAGGCTACATAGTGAGCTCAGAGCCAGCCTGAACTACAAAGCGAGACCCTGTCTCAAACACACAAACAAAATAAATTTAAAAAAAACAACTTTCTAGCCCTCCAGAACATCCTGCACATCCCTTTCCAATGACAATCCCTTCCCTTTCCCAAAAGTACTTATCGAATATTTTTTTTTTTTGAGACAGGGTCTTGCTTTATAGTTCAGGCTGGCTCTGAGCTCACTATGTAGCCCAGGCAGGCCTGGAACTCAGCAATCCTCCTGTCTCTGTCTCCCGAGTGCTGGGATGACAGGCTTGAGCCACCACGCCCGGCACTGTGATATGTGGTACTGATTGCTGCTGGGCATGAGTCACCACACCTAGTATTATTTTATGTGGTTATCGGGATCAAACCAAGGACCTTGTGCTTGCTAGGCAGGCGCTGGAACCATTGAGCTAAATCTCCGGCCCGGGAACTTTTTCTTTATGGTTCTAGGGATTGAATCCAGGGCCTTTGCCCTCAGGTGTATCTTTTTGAAATTTTAGGATGGGATTTCACAGTCACTCATGTTGTGCTCACACTGTGGTCTTTTTTGCTTCAACCTCCCACAGTGCTTGGATTACGGGTGTATGACACCATTCCTGGTGTCTCTGGACACTTTGCATCCATCTTAGTGCGCATGCGCCCATATTTTATAGGCTACACACCTAGTAGTGGAATCTCCATGTTATGGGATACGTGGACGTTCAGGCCCACTGAGCTGTACTTGGGTACCACTTTTCATTCTGACCAGGTTATCTGAGCAACCCTGCGGTATCATCCTTGCCAACTCTTGATAGTATTAGAATTTTCCATTTTGATCTTTGGAATATTATTTGATGTTGGAATTTTAGTATTAGTCCCAATTTCTCAGGTGATTAAAATGAGATCCAAGATGTTTAAGTTTAAGCAATTTCCTGTACAGCATGTAACTGGTAAATGAGAGTCAGTGTTTGAATGTAAGCCTGACTCTGTAACTCCAGCTTTCCATCTTAATATGTATACTTTGTCTTGATAATGAATACTTAATAGATTTGAGACAAATTATATAGTACAAATTTTAAACACATGTGTTAAACATTTTTTTAGAAAGGCTTTTGTTAAGTGTGTAAAGAAACATCCTTTATTTATTTATTTATTTTATTTTGCTTTTTGAGACAGGGTCTCGCGTTGTAGTTCAGGCTGGCCCTGAGCTCACTATGGTGCCCAGGCAAGCCGCCGCGAACTCAGCAATCCTCCTGTCTCTGCCTCCCGAGTGCTGGGATGACAGGCGTGAGCCACCACATCCGACATTGTGGTATGCGGTGTTGATTGTTGGTGGGCGTGTCTCCACGCCCAGCATTATACGTGGTTACTGGGGATCGAACTCCGGTCCTTGCGCTTGCGAGGCAGGTGCCGGAACCACTGAGCTAACCCTCCGACCCAAAACATCCTTTATCTTTACAGCCAAGCAGTACAGTCTGGAGGTGACTCAATTCATGCCATGTTTGGGGGAACCGCTTATGGATTAATATTTACTGGAGAGTATCTAGCATGGAGTTGACTGTAAGAGTTCGAAAGAAGCTGCTGGGATAGTGCAGAGCACCCTGTGAGCAGGTGAAGAATCTGTAAACAACTCCAGGGAAAGAGACGCCACGCAGGAGCCAGAAAGTCCTTTCTTCCAGGCTACCTTAATTCCAGCTGCCGTTTTAACTCATTCCCTCTAGTTCGTTTTTTCCAAAGACAACCCTTAATATATGATCAAAGGCCCCCTTTCTGGTTTCAGGGTATCTTGTTGGCTGGGCAGTTTCCAATAGAGTCAGTGCTTTAGGGTGTCTTTCATCCAAGAGCTCAAAGCCTCCCACGGACATTAACCCATTAATCACCAAGCTGCTCTGTGAAGTTGAGAACTAGTCAGTGGGTGCCTCCCCCGCTTCCCAGGTAGAGAAACTAAGCCCATGACCTGTCCAGAGCTGCCCAGGGAGCCAGGATGGAGCCAGGCAAGAAACTGAGGTGTCCAGAGCGATCATCTTCTCTACTGCCAGTGATTCAGGGCTCCAGTTTTCTGCACATTCAGCAGAAAGAGCTCACTGGAGAATGGTGAAAGTGAGGCTGGTGGTTCAAGACGTCAGCATCCTGTTTGAACCGCTGAAGAAAATGGCCCTACCCAAGGAGGTTCACATTCCTCAAGACCAGGCCAGGGTTGCTCATTTGTAATGTCTTCAGTTTCTGGGTTGTGCTGGGCACACTGAAAGCTCTTAAAAATTCTTTGTTGAATGAATGTGTCAGTGAATAAACAAATCAATGAATGAATGCCAACCTGTTTGAATTTGCCTTGCTGTTCTGGGCCTTCTCCCCAAGCCCTGCTTTTCTTTCCCAACATCTTTGGGATGGAACATGGGGATAAGACACTAAACATTATTAAACTTCTCTGGAAGAGATGAGCACCCAAGGAGCCAGAAAGGAGGTGCCTTAGGTCAATGGACCAGAATGGAAAAGGGTAAAAGTGGAAGGAGTTCTCAAGACTCACCATCACTTTGCCTAAGGAGACTAAATTTTAAGCTTATTTGCAGGAAACATGCGGGCTCCTTTCTCTCACCTTAGAGTATTTATTTGAGATGAGCAACTTGACCAGATGTAACCTTCATCTTTTCCACTACAACCAGCAGGGGTCTGGGCCACATAACCACATAAGAATGTGAATTTTATTTTCTCTGGGTATCTGTCATTTTGGCGACACTCTTAGTGAACTCTGGTAAGGGGAGAGGTAGTGAAATATATGCTTTTAAAATACTCTGTGTTTTATGAAGTCACAAAATTTTAGATCACACTGAGGTCATGGTTGACAATTTTGTATTTCAGTAGGAGATGCCTAACTCAAGGATAGGATGGGCTGGAGGAGAGCAGTCTTGTTTAGAATGTAAGTGCCTGGATGTCCTCACTGTGGATATCCCTGTGTAGGACTATGTATGAATATGTGAATTGATTTGGCTGTTGTGAAAGCCTTTCTGAGTGAATGTGCCAGGTGTAGAAGGTCACCATTTGTGGAGGTCCCTGGGCTTGTTATAAGCCTGGTACAGCTTTTCCTACCTTCAGACCTTCCTTCCCTTCACCTCTCACTTAATTCTGGTTGGAAGCTCCTGAAGAGTCTTGAGGATGAGGACATTCACTCCCAACTCTTCTCCTGACATATCTTTATTTCAGCCACCCACTGGATCCATCTCCATCCTTAGATGGGTTCCCTGGCGCCTGCATTTCTCTCCCTGTTTTATGATGTCATTTAATTAGCTCACACACAGAGGTTTTATGGGACAAACACAGCCTTGTTTGCCTTATAACTGGATTTCATGGCTCTATGGGGACAGGTCAGGAAATCTCAGCCTGGCCATGTTCAGAGTCCAGGAATGCTGGATTTTTAGAAACTTAGAAAGTCTGGGAATGGTCTGGAATAGAACTGCTAACTTTGGCAATTTGGAAAACAGTCAGTTCTCTCTTCTCTAGAAACCTGTTTGGGGAAGTAGGGAGGCTACTAACCATGAAAGCCAACAAAGATACCAATTCTCTTGCTGGCTTGAATTTCTCTTTCTTTTTTTTCTTTCTTCTTTTGGCAGTACCAGGGTTTGAACTCAGGTAGGTAAGGCATCCCTGAGCTACATCCCTGGTTTGAATTTCTGTTGCTCATGTGACTATTGTATTGCTTTTAGCCCATAGAGTAGCTATCTATATCTCTACGGGAGTGACATACTGATAATGTAGGACACACATTAAAATAGGGCTTGATCTACTACATATGGAAAGGAAATGAAGGGTAGAAGAAGAGAGGGGAGGGGAAAGGGATGTTAAAAAAAGAATTAAGATGTGTCATGTACCAAATACTCATAATGAAAGCAGTTATTATATATTGAAAAGATAAACTAATAAATAGAATAAAAAAGAGAGTGACAAAGAACAAAATAAAAAATAGGGCTTGAGTGGGCCAGAGGGTTAGCTCAGTGGTTCCGGCGCCTGCCTCGCAAGCGCAAGGTCCTGAGTTCAATCCCCGGTAACCATATAGAATGCTGGGCGTGGAGACACGCCCACCAACAATCAACACCGCATACCACAATGCGGGACGTGGTGGCTCACGCCTGTCATCCCAGCACTTGGGAGGCAGAGACAGGAGGATTGCTGAGTTCGTGGCGGCTTGCCTGGGCACCATAGTGAGTTCAGGGCCAGCCTGAACTACAAAGCGAGAACCTGTCTCAAAAGCAAAAAAAAAAAAAAAAAAAAAAAATAGGGCTTGAGCATAAAGCAGAAAGAATCATATTCTTTTGACAGAGGGATTTGTGGGCCATCTGAGACAGCTGGAATGTTGACAGCGTTCTTCCAGAAGCCATCTAGAGAAATGGAGGCAAACATTTACTATTTTACGCATTCTTTGTTTCTATTACGAGTACAGTGGACTCAGGGAGTGGTGTGTTGTCATTGTCTCATTCGCTGATTATGTCAGGAAGTTCTGGTAAGAGTGAGTTATCCAGAACTATCCAGAAGGATGATTTGCACGCAGTTTTCTAACATCACTAGTGGAAAACTTGACCTCTGCTGCGATGTGTGAGGAATTCAGTCGCCACTGCTTTCTTCTCTCATTCAGAAAGGCACTGAAGTCACTAAACACACACAAAGTGGGAATGTCCATAAACTGTTTCTTGATAAATACATGATTCATTTTTCCTCTGAGACAGCATGTGACTGTGGCTTGTCATCTGCAAGGAATCGAGTAGGTAAGTGTGAAAACTGAATGGAGGCGAAGTTGGGCCAAAGGGACCCTGAGGAACCTCTGTTTCTCTCACCCGTACTCTGCCCTCCTCTTAGCCACCCGGTCCCTCAGGGATGAGGTTCTAAGACTTGGGCCTTCTTTACTCCTGCTCTTCCTTCCATGTCACGCTGGTTCCCTATTCTTCACGTCTCCTGCCTTTGTCTCAGCCTATGTTCAATAGACCCTTGGGGTCCCCCTTCCGAGATCCATCCACCTGATTTCTCCAAACAACAGTAGAATGCTGTGTGCGAAAGGTGGCCCGAAAAAAGATGAGCAGTTGTTCGAGGGAGGAGGTGCCAGGATTAGGACGAATGTTAGAGGGTAGAGACAAGAGGAGCACACTGAGTGGTAACCATCTCAAAGAAAAAAAAAATCCTAATCTCAGATGTAGGGGCATATTTGCATAAGTTTATATAATAAATTTAAAATGGAATATTTAAAGCAACTTCTCTCTCACTTCTGGAATTAGTTCTGTGTGGAGACCAACATTAGACGACGGTTACCAAAGAACAGGACTCAATTTTTCTGATGCCCGTCTCCAGCACCTACCCTAACAGCCTCCTGCCACTGCTTGCAGAACCTTAGAAGAGTCACGATGCATAGAGTTCCTCTGGAGTGTCCCCTCTGCCTTGGGAGCTTGCGATGGCGCATCTCACCTGAAAACCATTAGGTTCAGGAAGCACTGAGACCGGTCCTGACACGCCTTTGCCCTTCTGTGCTGTCCTATCTCCAGGTGACTTCAGACAAGGTGAGGGTGGTGTTCAATGGATGCCCCAGCCTCCCCCTCCTCCTTCCCTGAATTGCCAATATATTTTCTCTGACAGTTTGCACAGATAGTTAAGAGACTGTGTAATTACAGTTGCATTTGAAAGCCAAACTTGATTTATTTCTGACAAGCTCAGTCATCTTTGGGATGACTTGGTGTGTCCTTCTGTGTGTGTGTGTGTGTGTGTGTGTGTGTACATTGGTTTTGTCTTTTTGTGGAGGCAGAGCAGGCGCTAGCCCCTATGCCTCTCTCACATTTAACTATCTTTACTGAATTAAGAAACACTGGAACATACAGAGCACTGCATGGGAAATCAGAGTTCCCACTCTTGGAAGCCTAAGTATGATGAGAATGATGTGACACACATCTGCAGAATGACAAAAACATAAACATAGCAGGACAAGAACAGGGATCCTGACAGTGTAGGGATGGAGCGAGCCCATGGAGAGGGCGCATGTGAACGTCTTCTCCACAGAAACTTCTTTCAGAAGAAGCTTGTGAGGCAGTGTTCAGAGTGAGAGTTTAGGTCCAGAGAGAAAGGAAAGATGAGTGTTTTTGGTAAGAGAGAAGAATGGCCTTGAAGGCAGGAGAGAAATTTGCATAGAGGAAAACTTTTTTGCCTAGCTGAAGCAAAATGTCTCATGATGGGAACAGAGGAAAACAGATTCAGAGGTAGAGGAATATTCCAGTGAGCAGAGTGGTCAGACAGCTGATTGGTGGTGCTTTGTCGAAGGGCCGTAGGGAAGCATCTAGGTGGTGCCTTCTAAACACCAAGCCCAAAGCAGGTGGTGGTAGCTTCTACCTGCTTTAAGGGACTGGGCATGAGAGGGGCAAGGATGCAATGAGGCTCCCTGAAAGGAGCAGAGGGGTGCAAAGGCTGGAGGAGACACTACCAGCACATCTGACTATTGCTGAGAGCTTGTGACACTTGGAAAGCATAACTGGTTCTTTTTTAGCTTCTTTCTAGTCCCAAGGGGAAGGTTTAAGGTTGGACAAGAGAATGGATTATATACGTTCCCAAAGTAAAACATACCATTGTATTTGCACTGTCTTCTATCCCCTAAAGTAGGTTTGGGCTGTGAGGAGGGCACTTGGCTCCAAGGCAGAAAGATGTGCAGGGAGAGGGCTCATCTTTAGCCTCTGGGGGTAGCAGGGGAGTGTAGGTAGTTGGTGTTCTTAAGTTTTGCTCTTGGCGTCTCTGGCTCAGGCTTCTGTCAGTACAGACCTGCATCCCAGCCCCGCCCCAACTGTTGATTATACCCCTTGGGATGCATCATTGCTAGGAAAGCAGATGTGCCAGATGTGACATGTTTGAAAGAAAAAAAAAATCTCTTACCTCTGAGGTTTGGGGAGAGCAGCTAATCACCGTCTTGCTGTTGCTCATGGGGAAGGCAGGGCTGAAGTTGGGTTTATGCCAGCTTTGTACCCTCCTAGCCCCTCTGCAAGAGAAACTTCAGCTCTGAAGAAGCTAGATATGGGTGAAGAAGTGTGAGGAGAGAAGGAAGAGAATCTGAGGCCTGTGTCAGAGGCAGGAGACTGGTTTGCACAGCACAGAGTGGGTTGCCACCTAGTTTATTTTAGAGGACTGGCTCCTTTTGTAAGGAGGTGCTCAAGTGTATTGCATGTGTGTTTGCATGTGTACATGTGGTCTCGAAGAATGGGTTTCTAGGAAATCAGGCCAGCAGTATCACCTTCTTCTATAGAATCCTGACTTCCTTGGAGGCTTCCTGGCCCATGATTCCCTGCTGCGCCTGCAGTCAATTGCTCCTAATTTAGTTTTCTTCCTGTCCTCAGAAACAGGAGCTCAGGACTTTCTATGTGTCTGTATGTCCTTTGCCTGAGGGGAGCCTCTTGAGTCTTGCTGACAGATGTCTCAGTCTGGGAATCCCCAGCATGCTTTGCTTGGTGCTTTTCCGCCGAGACGGCGCCTAAGGTGCCCAAACCTCTGGGCCTTGGTTCTTTAGCAAGTCCTCCAAGTTTTCACAAAGCTGGTGGAACAGAGGAGCAGTTCCTAAGACTAGGGTGGGGAGACTAAAAAGGGGTCCAAGAAAGACCTTAAGGTGTGCAAGAAAGTTTTAAGACTGAAGTCAAGGTAAAGTCATACAATACTGCACAATATGCCTGAGGGATAAATATAATGGTCTGTTGGCATCTACAGCCTTCAGAAATGTAGTTGATTTTTGAATCCTCTGCTTAGATTCCTAGGAGATGATTCTTGATTACATTTTTCAGTGTTGACATTTCTAAACCAGATTAGAATTCTTCTAGTCCTGAGGAAAATGAACCCACCATATGACCAAGACACCTCAGAAGCTAATCTTAGGATTTAAATTATTGTTAGTAGATTTCTATTGTCTCTGCCAGTTACAAACCTACTGACTGAACTAAATTTCAGAGTAGTTCTAGCACCAAATCTGTCCTTAATTCTGATCCAGAAATTAACTCTTACTCAAATCCGAATTCTCCCCCAGCTTCTAACTCTCCCCTCCCCCACCCACCCCCTAGAATGATGTGGGGGTAGGAGGGGGCTGGGAGGAGAGGGCAAGATGAGGAATGCCTCTGGGGAAAAGGAGGGGGAGGAGATCCAGCCAGAGCGACCTGGAGGAGCCAGTGTGGTATCTGGGAGCCCGGGGCATGATCCTGGTACTTGCCAAGCCATGAGTCACGACATCATTCTCCATGGCATTTTTTTGGGGGTGTGTCTGGGCTGGCAGCCGGTAAACAGGCTTGCTTAGAATAAGGTGCTCTTCTTCTGCCCCTCTCCCCTAATTCAGGGAAAAGGGAGAAAGTCTTTCCCAAGTCCTTTCTTTTCTTTCTTTCTTTCTTTTTTTTTAGATTTTTTTTTTTTTTTGAGACAGGTCTCGCTTTGTAGTTCGAGCTGCCTCTGAGCTCACTATGTAGCACAGGCAAGCTTCGAACTCAGCAATCCTCCTGTCTCTGCCTCCCGAGTGCTGGGATTACAGGCATGAGCCACCACGCCCGGCTTTTTTAGATTTTATAAGACAAAATACTTGGCACTTGGAAATTTGTTGTCATTAATTGCAAAGAAATCATGGAGAGACTAAAATCACAGAGTTCACAGCTTCCAAATATGAGAGGTGACCTCACCCAGCCCCCTAAGCGTCATCCCCCTCGGGGATACTGAGTTGCCCCACTTTGCCCTGTGCTCTCTTATGACAGGGCCCATGTTCTGCCTCACCTCCCTTCCACTGTAGTCATTGGCAGGATCCAGACAGGCATCTGCTGTGGCTGGATAGAGATCTTTATGGGGGTAAACCCGTGTTGTGGATGAAATAGCAGCTGCAAACACCTGGAACATTTTCCTGAACTGGGTAACTATTCCCAGCTAACTTCCACCATGATGTGTCAGTTTCCTATCTACAAAATAGAACCGGGCCTGACCCCTACTCCTGGGGAAGGAAGAGAAAGAGCAAGACATTGATGACTGTTGTCTGGTGCGGAGGGATGATTAGGATTATTACTGTTTATTCCTTGGAAAAGCCAGACAACCATCAGTCTGACTCTAGGTGCATGGAGTTCATCACAGCTGCTGTCCTTAGGCTCATGGGCACTCCTTCCCTCACTATCTTTGGCTCTCATGTGCCAGTCCTCCCATAAGCATGACAGATAATACTTGGAGGGAAGAGGTGCTGGCTCCTTCGTGTCTTTCCTCTGAGCTTCATTTTCATGGCCTCAAGCAGGTTTTACCTCTGATCGCAGTGTTAGCTGGGACACCATCTACACTCCTGCATGCTACCTACTTGGAAAAGAACAATGTTTCAGCTTGTTGAGGATTTAAGAGATGCAGTTTGATTTAGAAAAAAAAGTCAAAATATGAAAAGAGAATTGGGTCAGAATTCCTGCAAGCTATCTCTATTTTCTCTCCTCATATACTGCTGAAACATTATTTTCTGGTTTCAGAGTGTTTTCTTCTATAGTTATGCATGACCTCTGTGCTCAGACCTCTCACCTTTTTTGTACAGATGAAGAAATGGAGGTACAGAGCTCCTGTGTGATTTCCTCAAAGCTATAGAACTAATCAGTGACCGTTGGCACCGAGTCAAAATTCAGGGATTGTTGCAAGGGGCTGAAGATCCTTTTTTTTTTTGAGACAGGGTCTCACTTTGTAGTTCAGGCTGGCTCTGAGTTCACTATGTAGCCCAGGCAAGCCTCGAACTCAGCAATCCTCCTGTCTCTGCCTCCTGAGTGCTGGGATTACAGGCGTGAGCCACCACGCCCGGAGTGAAGATCTTTTTATTGTCCAACTAGGAAAGAAAGAGTTAGGGGCCCTTTCTAAAGAATTTTCAGAATGAAAATCTCTAACTCATAGCTGTGTTCCTAACTCATAGGGTAGGGTACAATAGCCTGCAGCCCAAAAGAAACCAAGTGTGAAATGTAATGTATGTTGCATTGCAAGATAAGACAGTGTTCAGAAAACCAGGAAAGAAGTGCCGTCTTCTCCAGGCTGATCATGTTTCACGCTGATATGGTGAGCTTTCTTAGGAGTGTGACGGGGAACCAATCTCCTCCGTTACTACTGCATCCAGATCCCCTCTGCTAGGCCATATCCGTGGCTGGTCCCTGAGACATGAGCGGGTCAAGAGCTCCTTGAGCGATCTGATTCACCCGATGTTACTAATTTTGACATAGGTCCAATCTAAATCTCTTTTGCTGCTGTCTTACTGGTTCTGGGTTAGTGAAAGAAGGTGGTGTGGGAGATATATATGTAGTTATTGTATATAAGATATATATATATACACATATAATGGAGAGAGATTTAGAAAGCTGTTGTTAAACCTTTCATGTAATATCTATTTGTGAGTTTATATATAAGAATTCATACTTTTCAGATTTCTTCAACCTACACAACACCAAGCCCTTTAGCCTTTTCATGTCCAGTTTTTGAATTATACTGTTTGTTTCAGTTCTCTCTGGGAGGTCAAAGACCCAGCATTATGAAGAACTGTTATTCTTTCTGCTCAGATTCAGGTTGTTCTTGTATTTTTGTTTTATTTGCAGCAAAAACTTCTTAACAAGTATCTTGTTAAGTAGTTCTTCAAGTATCTCTCCAATAGCCATCCTACACACTCTTATCATGCCATTTTTTTCTGCTTAGAAACTTTTGCTTGTTCTCATGGCTGTCTTGTTGAGCACTTACCCAGTGTCAGGGACTAAATGTTTTATATACTACCTAATTTAATCACCACATCAACGCTATGTGGTAGGATTCTTTTTCAGTTCTCTACTGAAGAGGAAACAGGGGCACAGAATAATGAAATAATTTGTCCAGGGTCCTGTCCAGAAAAGAGTACAGCCAACTTGAACCCAGACGCTTGGGTCTTAGAGCCATGTTCTCTGTGTATTAGAAAGTGGAACGGCCACATCTCCTGATCTATCCTATTTTGTAGTGTTCAACAAATGCTTGTGAACAGTTACGACAATGGAGAAAAAGGAGTTCTGTGGTCACTGTGATCATGAGGAAGGAGGGATTTTAATTGTATCATCTGATTCACCAAGGACAACATGGACCTCTTGAGCTCTGTGGATTTTATCAGCCCCTGGTGTGTGCAGAGCTCTCTGTTCAGCGGAGGAATACTCTAGAGGTGAGATGGCATTTCCGGCCTTAGGGAACTCTCAGGCCTGTGGAGGTGACTCTGCTCAGACTTAAGGCACGGACGTTTGCACAGAATTTGCCTAACTGTTGAAGGTTCCCACGCTACCCAACAAGAGTTTGGTTTGCTCCAAGGGTACAGGATAGTAACAGAAAGCCCCAAGAGACATACACTTGTCTCCGTTGTCCTTTAAGATGTGAAGCCTAGCTGCGGCCCAGAAATTGGGCTGTTCTGTGGAGCGTGCTTCCACAGTGTGGGCTCAGACACTCAGCAAGGAGGGGAGCTGGCTTGCGGGAAAGAGACCAAGAGGACAAAAAGAAGTTCCTCCCGGCCACAGAGCAGCCGGCAGAACTCTGCCGAAGGTCTCAGAGGAGCCCACCCGAGTGTCTCAGCCTCCCAGGGTGGGGGTGGACTGGGCACAGTGTTTCACTCTCAGAATGACTCGGTGCTCCAGTTGCCTGGTGTGCCCTCCCCACCCCCACCCAAATCTGCCCCGCCACCTTTGTCTAAGTGCCCAGCCCTGAAGCAAGAGCTGAGATCTCAGTTTTTGGGGAAAGTGAGATGTAGCGTCAGTGGAGAAATGGGTGGGTCCCAGTACCCCTCCTCCACCCAGTTTACAAGCACAGGGAGGCTCCCTCCTTCTAACACCCTCCCTCTCTTTATGGCCCTGCGCAATCTTTGATGTCTTCTTCTCGTGAAAGGGGGAGGGGGAAGAAGCCAACCATAGCCAAAGAGAAGCTGCCCAGGGTAGTCCTCAGGCGCGGGAAGGAGCTCCGGGAACAGGGCAGGGACTCAGCACAAGCGGGTGGGTTGGACAAACCCACACACTGAGCATCCTCTGAGAACTGTGTCTCTTTGGAACCCAGCAGCACTGTAGTTGGTCTTTCTGATGGTGTTACCCAGACCATCCAGGAGCCCCGAAGTGAGCCAGACCTAGGTTCAAACCTAGACCTTCAGTATTCTAGCTTTTTCTTTTTTAACCTTGGGCAAGTTGCTTAACCCTTTGAGTTCAGTTTCCTAATCTAAATTGAGTAATATACTATTTTCATCTCACAGGATGTGTGAGAGCTAAGTAAAAGACTCACATAAAATGACTCCCAATGTCTTACATCTAAATTTCTTTCTCTAGTTGAAAGATAAGTTTGTTGACAGCAGGGACCTCCCTAGCTTCCTCCCTGCACCTTCTCCAGCACTGAGTCTCTGCCTCTGTTTATTGAAAGGTCCCTCCCTTCCTGAGCCTGCACAATCTTCCTTTCTCTCATCTGCAGGCTCCCACTTCAAAGGCCACTGAAAGAAAAAGTGAAAACAGACATCTCCTACCTTGACTCGTCCTGTAAACAATTCCTTTTGCTCACTTGCCCATTTTCTATATTCTCTCTGCCATGTTCTCCCTCGTCCATTAAGATGATTTTATTTGCTTTGCTCCTATTCTTATCCATCTATAATTTTTATTTTATAGCTACCCTGTAATGGTCTGGGGCCATCACCACTGAATCACCAACTGGTCTTACTTTAGGATTTAATTTGGTTTTATTAAAATTGCCAAAATTCTCCCTGGGCAGGTGTGGACCTGGGAGGGCAAGGCCCTCTGTGCTGATGACCGTGAGGTCCCTCCCCGTTGGTGCCTTTCCAGGCCTCTTTGCCTTTTCAGTTCTGGTTCAACCACAGCAGGTAAATGTTCCTGGTGCAGGCACAGTGCGCGTGCGTGCGTGCGTGCGTGTGTGTGTGTGTGTGTGTGCATATGCACATGTGCAGTTCTTTCTTTCTCTACCTTGCCCTGTAAGCATCTCAGAGAACACCTTTCCCAGTCCCACTACTTAGCAATTTCTAAACTCTTGCTGGGAGAAATTGTTAAACCACCTTCCCTCGGCCTTTTTTAAATTCCTCAACTGGAACTTAAGGAAATCCTAGGTCTGTGGTGTAAATGCAGCTGAAACCAGCCAACGTATCCCTGTCCAGGCCCCAGCCACTTCCGAAAAGCATGCACTTGTGTGAATGGAGTCTTAAGGAGAGGTGTTTTTCAAGTGGCCGACCACTATGAGATCCACGTTCTCTGAGAACTGTGAGAACGCAGCTCTGCCCTATGTAGGGAGGGAGCTGAGGAATATTTTAAGAGACTAAGGAAGCTGTCTACACATAGCCACGCTACTTACAGCCAGGAGCACAGACACATCCTAACATGCAAACTCCATCAGAGGTAATTTTTGGTGTGAAGTCAACCACAGTAATAAGGTTTAGGCTGTTTTGTGCCTTTACTCTTTCTCCAGGGAAGTGGAGCAGGAAGAGCTTAGTGGGGGGAAAAAGATTTCCATTTGGATTTTCTGATATATTTCTTCCTGTCTTGAAGAAAGGTAGCTCCAGTAGTATTCTGAAACCTTAGCATTAAAGAAATTGAACCCAGTCACAAGAAAAGAGGAAATGCAAACAAAAGAGAAACAAACTGAAAAAGAAATCTCCTGAATTAGCTTTCTCATATATATTGTGGTGGCTGATTGCTGACTGTGCCTCAAGGCCTCTATCTACAGAGACCCACTGAGAGGTAGAACTCAGGGAAACTTTCTCTAGTTCTATGGTCATTTTTGTTTTGTTCCTCTGCCTGAAAAGATACGCAGTGTTTTCAAATAAGCAGAGCTGATGCCTCTTTCTGGCTCCCCAAGTCTCCTCCACTGCCTAAAATCCAGGGGAGTATTTTTCCACATCTGGATACCCGTATCCCAAGTATCTCCTAAAGGACTGGGAAAGAGTTCTCCAATGGGAAATATGAACCACATGCATCTTTACTAGAGAATCCTATAAAACTGGGTCAGAGAGCTGCTGGTCTAGGAATCTATGTAGGTGCCTTCACATCTGATCCTCCTCACGGCTTTGCCTCGTTGGAATCAGTCCACATTGAATCTGCCTGTTGTTTTTAAGAGAAGTGGGAATACCGAAAATTTTCAGTGTTTCCTTTTGCTTTAGAAATAATGATGAGATTCAAGTTCCCCCTTACAGGTTTAATTTTGAATCTAGGGGATTGGGTGAAAAATGGGGCCGTGTGAAGAAGCACCCTAACACTGGGCACTTGAAAATTGACATTTTCTCACCATCCATCCTTTCCTTTAAAAAAAAAAAAAAAAAGCAGTGTAACTTAGAAGAATATGATTATCCCAAAACATTTTATTTTTTAATTAAAGAGGGTTCATTATGCTACCCGTCTCATCTCGTCCCAGAGGAGGGAAACCCTGTGTTCAGCAAGTTTGCTAAGAAATAATTATAGGTTCAGATCTTCCCCAGGCCCAGAAATTCAATTAAAATTTTTTTGTTTTAAGTTGCTTGCAGTCACAAGGTATGTATGTGTGTATATGTGTGTTTTTGTTGTGTGTGTGTGTGTGTGTCCTGGTTTCCTTGTAACTACTCAGGGAATGGGTCCTCAAAGGTGACAGTCATCTACTCTCTCAGCCCAAGTTCTTTGCCAGTATCTATGGGAGTCAATACTAATATGGTAAAAAAAAATAAATAAATAAAAAATAAAAGATTCTGTGAAAGGAGTCTTACTTTTCATTTATTGCTTTTTTTTTTTGCTAGAATGGCCCCATTTTTCTACCAGTTTCCAATTCCTGGGATACTTCTCTGGCTTGTGTTGACTCCGGTTAGTGTAAATCAGCAGCTCTCAGACTCTACTGTGGCTCTGAATCACCTGGGGAACTTCTAAAGGGTCGCGATGCCTGGGTCCTGCTCCCAGGCATAAGGATTCAGCTAGTGTGGAGTGGGGCCAGCCATCAGGGTTTTTTTTTAAAGCTTCTTAGATGATTCTGATATGCAGCCAGGGACAAGAACCACTGAAGACATAGCAGCTGTGTTTGGATTGCACAGATGATGTGGGGATTTGGTGATTAGTAAAAACACCCGGACGGAGGCAAAAGGTCCAATTTGACTGGCTTGAGGCTCAGCTCATCGTATAGTTATCTTAAGTATGTAAGCCGAGGGCCAGTGTGGCTTCCTGATGCTCCTATCCAGACTCTGAGTTATATCTTAACTCAGATGATGACACTTGTCCATAGCTGTCCCCATCCCCACCTCTTTCCCTCCCACATGAGCAGGCATGTGTATGGTAGAGTTGTTCCTATTTACATAAAGTGCATAAGGATCTTTTAGGGTGAACAGTAGGTCCTCTCTAGATGCCTGACCCTATATGAGCAGCTGACCCGCGCAGCACATTCTAGGAGATGAGGCAGTGTTTATGGCACATGAAAGCCCTGGTTGACCTCTCCCTCATTTAAAGAAAATAGCTAAAGCTCCCCCAGGCTTCAGGGTGCAAACCCTCCTGGCAGGAATATGAAAAGGAGGAGGGTAGCGCTGTGGGAGGCCAGATCTTACCAGGTAATAAACCAAAATAGACACGTCTAATAGAAATCTAATAAATGAATAATAAATAACATAAATACACCTATGAATTCCCATATATTTCAATACACTAACGTACACAGGTTTATATATATTAGTGGCTTGTATAATGTATAGGCAAATGTGTGACTCAAATAGAGTGCTATATAAGCGTCTTACATATCTACATTAGCCTCATTGAGGATGGAGGTAGTTATAGAGATGTCTCAGACATTGTGTGTGTGTGTGAGAGAGAGAGAGAGAGAGAGAGAGAGAGAGAGAGAGAGAGAGAGAGAGACAGGGTCTTGCTTTGTAGTGCAGGCTGGTCCTGAGCTCACTATGTAGCCCAGGCAAGCCTTGAACTCAGCAATCCTCCTGTCTCTGCCTCCCGAGTGCTGGGATGATAGGCATGAGCCACCATGCCCAGCACTGTGGTATGTGGTATTGATTGCTGGTGGGCATGAGTCACCACGCCCAGAATTGTATGTGGCTACCAGGCATCGAACTCAGAACCTTGCACTTGCAAGGCAGGCACCAGAACCACTGAGCTAAATGTCCAGCCCCTCTCAGGCATATTTTTTAAAAACTGTAGTAATTTTTTCCTTCTTTTCATTTTTTGGTACTAGAGTTAAACCCAGGGCCCTTCTACAGAGCTGCTTTTTCATTTGTTTGTTTGTTTTTTCTGAGACAAGGTCTTGCTGAGTTGTTTAATCGTCCGGGCCAGTCTTGAACTTGTCATTTTCCTACCTTAGCCTCTGAGAGTGCTGAGATTACAGGTGTGAACCACTGCACCTGGCTGTCATTTTCATCTTTTGACTGAAAATTCCACCACTAGCCTGACACTTCAAAGTACCTAGATTTATGTTTTACTTGCTTTTTTTTTTTCTTTCATACTGGGTATTGAATTGGGACCTTGTGCTTTCAAGGCAGGCACCAGGACCATTAGCTAAATCCCAGGCAAAGTACCTAACTCTATAAAGTATGTATATGTTGTCTACTTTGTGTACAGATACTTATTACTATCTTTGTTAGCTTTTCCAGAGAGAAGATACTGAATCTGTGTAAAGTGGGCAATTGAGATTCAAATAATTTACATCAAGGCTCAGATAATCTGAGTTTATATGAATCCAATTCTAAAACCTTCACTGATTTGGTGCTGCATAGATATGGTCCCTAATAATTTGACCCAGCTGAATATACTTCCTTTTGTTTTTGAGGATGCAGGCTTTCCATGAAGAACCGGTAGGATCCTTCGAAGGAGAAGGAATGGAAAAATATCCAAGATATGGCTAAGAAGAATAATTTCAATTTGGCTTTGTGGTGAATTCAGAATTTCAGTCTCTATTTCCTTTCTCAAAAATGGGTGTAAATGTTCCCATATACTTGTGCTTTCATCAAACTTACCTCTTTTCAGGTTTGACTGATTGTAACTTGATGGCCCATGAGGGGAAAAAGTGAACTTAAGCAATCTCCACAGGTAACGGACACACATATTATCCACGTGGGCGGATCCACGCTAGTTTATACTTTCATCACAGAAGAGTTTGACTAAGAAATTATTTACAAATCAGTCCTCATTTGATTTCTGTATCATTTCTGCTTCTCTGGAAATACATATGGTTCTATATCTGAGCCTGGAACAGATACTGGCACCTTATCTCCCCGGGCTGTCAGGGCCACACAGTGGGCAGCTGGGAGTGGAAGGAAGGCACCCCCTACCCTCTTCCTGTCCCCTGCGGATAGTCTGGGCTGAGCTGACTTCTGAGGCTCCCAAGGCTCTGCTTTACAGGTCCATTTATGATGATTTTTTAATGAAAAGGAATATAGATGAGTTTTAATAAGGCTCCCCCCTCTCTCTCTCTCTGGGCTGGATATGCAACAACTTAACTTTAAATATGCATCTCATTCTCCTAAATGTATCTCTTATACTTGGTGAAATCAAAATGATGGTAAGTGGGGAGATGAAAACAACCTATCTCTGGAAAAAGACAACCCTTTCTAAATCAAAGATTGGTAGCTCATGAATGAAATAAAGCAAAAGGGAGTTTTCTGAAGTACATGTGCTCAGCTGTCCCATTTCACTACATACGCAGAACATACAACCAACTTGGTTTTTTTTTTTTTTTCTTGATTCTCCATCTCCATGGGTTTAGCGTGGGCGTGTCAGGATAGGAAGTAGTTGTTCTGTGACTCTCATGGATATTGTTCTGTTTCATCCCTATCACTGTGGGATAATCCTAGACTGGACACACCCACTTTCTTTTTCTCCTAGGAGATCTATGGTCCCATATCAGGTAGATTTGTGCTGACAGGATCAAGCAGCATAAGGAGGACCGGACCTACTTCTGATTTATAGAGGTTTATCTGACCCTCGGCACGTGCCAAGGACTGTGCTGGATTTCAGGGTGGCGAAGAGCAATGATCTACAGGATACTCACGATATTAGTGGGATGAATGGATGCATGAGTGGATAAGAATAATATATGTGCATGAAACATTATGAAAGGGAGAAGTATCTCATCTGGTATTTGGTACTGGCTGTGAAGGGGGTAGATCCTCAAGGGGAAGCAGATGATGAGAACCAGAATGTTACTTGGTTCATCTTCCTATCTCCTAGTCCTAACTGGGCGCCATGCATGTTTAATAAATTCATTAAGGGCTTGTTAAGTGTCTGGAAGTGCAGTGGCAGGAGACTACTGTAGAAGACAGGAGGCGTGGGGTCTGGTCTAGGCCCTGCCTTTGGGGTTTGTAATGTGGCTGTCACTACGTGTCATGATGAACTTAAGGGATCAATTGGCTGAACCTGAACTAATATCAGACCTATATTTCTCTTTTTAAAACATATAGCCCCTCCTTTCATATGTGTAAAAATGAAGGTTTTTATTTAAAATTCATTCATAAAATTGTTGTCAAATTTCTTTGCCCTCTCTCAATTTTCTATCACATTTTTTAAAAGACCTCTAAAGTTTTTGGAGGGAGAATTAGCTTTAGATTGTCTTCCACAAAATCTAGGGCAGGTTTGGCAGCAAAGAAGAAGCTGGAACTGGGGAGGAAGTGAAATAATATTAAAGAATCCATCTTGGGCTGAGGATTTAGCTCAGTGGTTCCTGCATCTGTCTCACAAGCGCAAAGTCCCAAGTTCAATGCCTGGTACCGCACACCACAATTCCGGGCATGGTGACTCGACACCCATAATCCTAGCACTTGGGAGGCAGAGGCAGGAGGATTGCTGTGAGTTTGAGGCTAGCCCAGGCTACATAGTGAGTTCAGGGCCAGCCTGAACTACAAAGTGAGATCCTGTCTCAAAAAAAAAAAAAAAATCCATCTGGCTTAGTTCTTCCAATGTTGGAAATCAGTTTAAAGCTGTCCTGTGTGTAGAGCAGGGAGCAGTATGCAGGATATGAGGCTGCATTACATCCTGCTCCACGGGATGCCTGCTCCCTTCTCTGTGTGAGCCCGGCAGGGAGCCAGACTGATGGCCATAGTGTCCTGCACCCAATGGAATGGGGGATTTTCACTCATCTAAACATGTCTTTGCTTCCTTTTTCTCAAAGGCAGCGAAATAACACATGAATATCCTATGTCTAATCAAACAACTGAATGTTAAAACTGAAGGGCCTGACCATTCTCATAATACGCTTTCCTTTGCCTGCAGAATGTTAGAGCCCTTATTTGTTTACTTTAGGCTTCTCTCCTGTGTATGGGTATGATGATACCTGTCCTGCTCTGCTTAATGTGCCTTTCTTTTATGGTACTTACCATAATTCATAATTTATATTTGGTTAATATCTGACTCATGAAGGTAAGGATTGTGTTTGTTTTCTTCTCCATTTATTCTTAGCATCTGCTACAGTGCTTTCACATACTGGTCACTCAGTAAATAGTTTTGAATAAATGAATGAATGGTGTATGGAGGATAAAGTAAGAGGAGGTATTTTAAATCCCTTACAAATTTGTAAAGATGTTTGCTTTTTCTGTGCCTGTCTTATTTCACTCACTATAATTTTCTTCAGTTCTACCATATGCTTCACATCCTTAACACAAATTACAGTTGAACCTTACCATTCACGATTTCCACATGTGTGAATTCACCTACTTACCAAAATCTGTTGGAGCCTCCAAATCAGTACTTGGAGGGATAAGCTCAGTGAACATTTTCTTCTTTTAAAAATATCTTTGTCAATGTTTTAAATTGACAAACAGAAGGTGTGTATATGCTCATATGTAGAATCTAAAACAAATGAAGTCAAAGAAACAGAAAGAAGAGGAATGGTGCAGGCTGGAGATTTAGCTCAGTGGTTCCAGCACTTGCCTCACAAGCGCAAAGTCCTGAGTTTGATCCCCAGAAACCACATACAATGCTGGGCGTGGAGACTCATGCCCACCAGCAATCAATACCGCATACCACAGTGCCAGGCATGGTGGCTCATGCCTGTAATCCCAGCACTTGGGAGGCAGAGGCAGGAGGATTGCTGAGTACGAGGCTTGCCTGGGCTACATAGTGAGCTCAGGGCCAGCCTGAACTACAAAGTGAGACCCTGTCTCAAAAAAAAAAAGAAGAGGAATGGTGATTACCAGAGGTTGAGAGACAGAAGGAAGGTGGAGATCATAGTCACAGGCATAAAACCCCAAACAGAACAGATAAGTTTGTTTTGGGGAGAATATACATTGCACAACATAGTGAATGTACTAAATAATGTATTATACATTTCAAAATCACTAAGAAGGTAAATTTCAAATATTCTCACTATAAGAAATGATAGCCTAGAACAAGCAAGTTCAGTCTCGGCACTGAAAACAAAAGGGTGATGGATATTTAATCAAACTGATTAAATTATCTCACATTGTATTCATAAATCATAATATCACTTTGCACTCCATAAATACATACAACTCTCATTTGTCAACCTGTAATTTAAAAATAAATTATAAAGGAGAAATGTGTGTAGCATAATTTCTTATAAGTTCCTTGAGCTTAGGGTCCTTGTCTTCTACTCCGTTCTCATCCAACCTGACAGAACACTTTCACCCAGAAGGTTCTCCATAAATAATTATGTTTAGGCCTTGTAGTTTAGCTCTAAAGTGTTCCCAGCTCGGTGCCTTTGGGAAGTGGCAGGAGTTTGAGGTAGAGTCTTGAGCACCCCTAGAGGGGATTATGGGACCCTGGTTTCTAGCTCTTTCTCTCTGTGGCTCAGGGCCATGAGGAAAATGGCTTTGCTGTGCCATATGCTCCCTGCCATGGTGCGCTGTCTTGATACAAGCCCAAAGCAAAGGGGCCAACCGACCGTGGACTTGAGGCTCCAAAACTATCAGTCAAAAGAAGCTTTTCCATGTTAGTTATCACAGGTGTTCATTATAGGAACAGCGAGCTGATTAACACAGCTCTCTGCAGTTTATGAGAAAATTGTAATACTTGTAATAAACAACTAGAAAATGAATTTAAGAAGGCAATTTGATTTACAATAGCATTAAAAATAATGAAATGCTCAAGAATACATTTAACAGAGGAAATATAAAATTTACGCTTTGAAAACTACAAGACATTGTTCATAGAAATTAGAGAAGACCTAAATCAGTGTAAAAACAGGCATATTCACAGCAATAGTTTCCAAATTGATTGATACCATCCCTATTAAGCCCTATCTGCCTTCTTGGCAGAAAGTAATAGTTGGATCCCAAAATTCATACAGAAATTCAAGGAACCTAAAATAGCCAAAACAAACTTGAAAAAAAATTAGTTTGGAGAAATCACATTTCCTATTATTAAAATTTACTGCAAGGCTAGAGTACTCTAGATAGTATGGGACAGGGATAAGGTTGCAACATCTTAGCCAATGGAGTACAATCAAGAGTCCAGGAACAAACTTTCACATTGTTTATTAAATTAATCGTGAACAGGAGCCCCAGGACAACTAAATGGGGCAAGAACAGCCCGTTCAAGGAGTTCTGTGGCAACCAAATATCCACATGCAGAATTAAGTGGGACTTCTATGTTCCATCACCTGCCTCACAAGCACAAGGTCATGAGTTCAATCTCCAGTACCAACATTACATTATATTACATTACATGCAAAAATTCACTCAAAACAGATAAAAGACACCTCCCCTGATTAAAATTGGACAATGGATTTGAAATGAGATTTCTCCAAAGGAGATCTACAGATGGCCAGTAAGCACAATGGTATATGCTCAACCATATTAGCTATCAAGGAAATGCAGATGACAGCCATGATATACTACTTCATATCTGGTAGGATGACTATAATGATAATAATAACAATAACAACAGAATGATAATAAATGTTGGTGGGAAATGGTGAGAATGTGGTAAAACTGGAGTCTAGCAGGAATATAAAATCATGAAGTGCCTTTGAAAAACTCTCTGGCAGCTCATCAAAATGTTAAACTTAAGAGTTACTATATGATTCAGCAGTTCCACTTCCAGGTATTTAATCAAGAGAAGTGAAAACAGGTATCCACATAAAAACTTGCACATGAATATTCTTTTTTTTTTTTTTTTTTTGCTTTTTGGAGACAGGGTCTCGCTTTGTAGTTCAGGCTGGCCCTGAGCTTACTATGTAGCCCAGGCAAGCCTCAAACTCAGCAATCCTCCTGTCTCTGCCTCCCGAGTGCTGGGATGACAGGCGTGAGCCACCACGCCCGGCACTGTGGAATGCGGTGTTGATGGGCTGGTGGGCGTGAGTCTCCACGCCCAGCATTGTATGTGGTTTCCGGGGATCAAACTCAGGACCTTGCGCTTGCGAGGCAGGCGCTGGAACCACTGAGCTAACCCTCTGGCCCGCACATGAATATTCTTAACAGCATTAGTTAGGGTAGCCGAACAATGGAAACAACCCAAATGTCCATCAACTGATGATAGATAAACAAATGGGGAATGTCTACATAACAGAATTATAATTTACCAATAAAAAATGAACAGTGTATTAATACAGGCTGCAAAATGGACAGACCTTGAAAACACTTGGTTAACTGAAAAAAGCCAGTCACGAAAGACCACATTTTGTATGATTCTCTTTCTATGAAGTATTCCGAGTAAGTAAATCTACAGAGATAGTTTAGTGGCTGCCTCCAGGTAGGCATGTTGAGGGAAAATGAGAAGGAACTGCTAATAGGTTTAGCTTTTCTCTCTGAAGTGACAAAAACGTTCCAGTGCTGATTGTGATGATGACTGGATGACTGTAAATATATTAGAAACCATGGACTTGTATGCCTTAAATAGGTGAATCATACAGTTTGTGACCCACATCAGTAAAACTTTTTTATTTTAAATTATACTATAATTCCTCCTCTTAGGGAACCTCTGAAATACTTGGACACGTTTTTGTTGCTGGTGCTCTTTTTCCTAAAAATTCTGGTTGCTCCATTTGGAAAGTGTTTATTTTTCCATAAGCTACCGTAGCTCAGTGTGAGAAATCATTTTGTCTTCTGGACAAGGGCCTAGGAAGCCTGTTCACTTTCATAGCTAATGCAGTTAAGAACGTACTATGTTTTGAGACTCCAAATAGGAGTATTGGTATTGAGATTTCTAGTCTTGGTTGTGGTGTTTAGAATCAAGTTGGTCCAGACACATTTTGGGGAGTCCAGGGATGTTGAAAAATACTGCCCTCCTGTCCTCTATTCTCCCACTTCTGACTGATTATCTGTTAAGCAGCAGTGTAGAAAGGGAGCCATGGTGAACTTCGGTCCATCTGGACAGTGCAAAGGTGACGAGGAGCTGGATGGAATGAAGGACCAAACCCGCTGGTGCATATAATGTTAAGAAACTTGGCCCTCTTGATGGTCGGATTGACTTTTACTGTGCTGTCGTTCTGATTCTAGTCTTGCTTTCTTTCATTTCTCCAGAATCTAAACCGCAGTGACTTTGATATCTGTCATATGGATTTGCTCCAAACAGCCTCTTTAAACAGAGCCTTTCACAAGAGAAGTTTGGAGTAGAGAGATCTAGCAAACAGGAAAAAGAAGGAATTAAATCCGGTCATGAGAAACTGTCTAATTAGAGAAATAGCACTCAGACATTAGCTGTACTTAAAAAAAAAAGCTTCCCGGACAAGCTAGATGTTAAAGGCAGTTCAGAATGCGTGTCGTTGCAAAGAGAAGTAATTCCGCCCGGGGTAGCCCGCGCAGAAGTGGCCGAGGAAGCTTCCCCTCCCGTGACGCTGGGCTGCAAGCACGGGGATAGCCCGGCGCTGACTAGGACCTTGGCCTGCACGTCCTGAGCAGCTTGGTGCAGGCTGGGGGTGAGCTGGGGGGACAACGGAGAATTCAGCCTGTTTGCAGTCGCCGAGATAAGAAGTTAAGGGGTCTTGCTCTAGTGGGGTCACCTGCACCAGAACAGCCCTGCGCTCTGCTCTCCGGCCAGCCCTGCTCTCTGCTCTTCTTATCCCAACTTGCCTAATTGATACCTTGGTCGTTGGTGTCATTAACAATGCTTGAATAATAGCCTGACCGGCTGATTTCAAAATGGGAGAAGTGATTAATATGTCGAAAATCCAGTGCAGGGGGAGCAGGGATATCCCAAGAAATTAAAAAAAAAAGGGGGGTGGGAGGAATCCCTTTGCATCCCCTCACGGCCCATTGTCCTCAGGAGAAGCGAAGGGCCTGAGGACTGGAGTGTAAGCTCCAGCCCTTTTCTGGTTTCTTCGCTTCTCTCCGTTTCCCCTCCTTTACCTCCCCCAACAGCACACGTTCCGACACCTACAAGCTCGTTACATGATGATGACCTATATTTTTATCTTTTTTATGAGCATCAGACACACATCGTCTTGCAAGCACATGTGCTTTTTTTCTCCTACTGACGTGCGAGTGCCTTTGATGGTAATTTATTGTAGGGCTGAGCAGCCAGGTCTTAATTGTACCCTAAAATTGCTTACCATTTCAATGCCTCCAAACCATCCCAAAATGTACCTTTTTTCCACAGAAGGGTGTGGGGCGATCGCTTTTTTACTGTCTTCCATGGCGGAATGTGGCGCGTAGAGAGAACAGAGGGAGCGATTCCCGAGCTGGGTTTCAGGGACGCTTCGGTCCCTACCTTCTAATTGCAACTGGGCTACGTGAGAGTTCGTTTTACTCAGCAAAACTGAACTCGGTTTTTTCCTCCTGGCGTAGAGTCAATATGGCTTCACTCATTCCGATGGGTGATTTCTACTCCAGCATTCAGACTTTTCAGGAAATTTCTGTGGTGGTTGCTTGCCTCTGTGGATCTAGGTTGGTTTACACATGAGAATCCTGTGCGTACATGTATGGCGTCTGGCTGTGACAGGAGCTAACCCAAAGCATCTGAGGCCTTCTGGAGTCATTCCGTAATAACCACCTCTTTCGCATCTGACCACTCCCTCCCCTGACTGAGGTAGGATTCAGCATCCCTGCAGCATGTCTGAGGGGGAAACAGAGGAAAGGGAAGATGAAGAGTGGAATCCTAAGAATATAAATTTAGCCTAAGCATACCTTAGTTTCAAATTATAACCTAAATTTGAACCCAACAGCCTCTCTGCTCTGGCCTTACTTTGTCTCTCTGTGTCCTATCTGAGGACACTCACGTTCTTTACCAAAGGATGAGTCAATGTTCCAGAACAACAAGAAATGTAACCCATGTCTCATTAAAATCTAAGGGAAATTCCTACCTCTCTTTCCAGAGAGGCAAACACAGTGTCCAGTGTCGCCCAGACTGCGAACTGGAAACGGGTGCAGCCAGGGCCTGGGTCTTTGTTAGCTCTTGTTATAGACTCTCCACTCCAGCTGAGTTCATTTGTTCTCCGTCTCCCACACATGACACTCATCATGTATGCTTGCTCGTACTTGTCTCCGAGCACTTACACAGCTAGTTTCTTCCGCTTCCAGTCCCGGGTACTGTTTCTCTGTCCTCCCTGTTCAGCCTTGTCCATACGTTCCTTATATATGCATCCTAAACTCACACAAGAAACCTCCTTAATTAGTCTTACCTGGCTCCTATGACTCCATTGTTCCACAGTTTCCAAATATTTTATCCTTTGCCTTTAAATCTGTGTCCCACCATCTGGCCTAATGTGACAAAGGGACTTTGCATGTCCATCTAAATGAGCCTCTTGATTGAAGACAGTAGGTTCCGTGATGGAGTCTGTGTGGAATCTCACTTTCTTGAGGGAGCCCTTAGAAGATTTCTAGAACTTCTCAGATTTCAGAAAATGAGGCAGTTATCTGGAACCTCAAAGAAATATGACACTTCTATCTTAATTACCAGATTCTCCACTATATAGAGCATAAAATCCAAATGCTGGGCCTGGTCTTCGGATTCCTCCATGGTGACATGACTTCAGTTGTATGTACATTCCATTATATAACCTTCACTACAGCTTCTCGGGTCTACTTAAGGTTCTTCTTCTTCTTCTTTTTTTTTTTTTTTTTTGTGGTGGTACTGGGGATCGAACTCAGGCCCTTCTGCTCCCAAGGTAGCCACAGTACCACTTGAGCTAAATCCTCATCCTACTAAAGGTTCTTGAACTTGTTCCGTGTTCTTCTGTCACCAGACCTTTGCACACGCTGTTCAGTACATTCCTTTCCTCTGCAATTTTTAAGGTCTGACCTCTTCATAAAGTCTAATTTAAAATCTCCAAGAATACTTCCTAGATCTGTAGTGACAATTATTTTTGTATTTCCAGACCACAGCATCATGTTATTTTAGAATCTAATTATAACACTGGTTTGTACTGGTATAACACGTGGATTTGTCCGGAGATTTATTTTAAATCTTTACTATAATTATTGATATATATTCATTGTATAAATTAGAGAGTATATATTTTAAAGTGGGATATACTTTTTATCCCGAGGCTTAGCATAATGCTTTACTCAAGAAAGCTTTGTAGGTGCTCAAGAAATAGAATCAGAAAGCCAGAAGTGGTGGCGCATGCCTGTAATCCCAGGACTTGGGAGGCCGAGACAAGTTCCCTGGAGGTTCAAGGCCACTCGGAACTACATAGCAAGACCCTGTCTCAACAAACAATTAAAAAAGAATTTGAATAACAGGCCTAGGTTTGTAAGTTTGCTTTGTTCTCACAGTTGCTTCTCTGGCCATATCCCTGTTTCCCTCTGTCCAAATCATCTTTGGGAATTCTCCAGTTCTGCCAGTGGTAGAAACACAGCATCCAAAGTTAGGTTAGAGGTGGACCTGGCAGATTTGAGAACAGATTCCAAGGACCTGAAAACAGTCGCCCTTGGAAAGTTTCTAGACTGGTTTAGGATCATCTTTGCTGCTTGGCAACAGGTGTTTGAAGGGATGTCTATGCAGATCCACTCAGAGAAACCAGGAACTAGGGAGAGGCAGCTGAAGAGGGGGAAGGAACTGAGTCCTAGGAACAGGATCAGCCTCAGGACTTCACATGTCAGCAAAAAGGGCAACACGTTTGCTTAAAGATGCTTCTTTTATCTTGGCACCAAGATTGATTCTGTATGCTACAATAATGTCACTGCCAGCACTTTTCCAGTGAGGTGCTTGAGGTAGGGCTGGAAGCTCTGCTCCCTTTTCCTTGTTAGTGGGCGAAGAAGGGAATGATTTGGACTGCTTGTGTTCTGTGTTCCGAAGAAAAGGCCAATCTAAACTTCCTAGGTCACTTACTGATTCTTTGACCAACTATTCACTCTACCACCGCTCAGTACTCCTGACCTCCAACAAAGCTTTCCGTTCAAAGATAAACTGCAGTGTTTCCTTGTCCGTGGTTACCCTTGGTCTTTCCTGATTCTTCAGTCCTTCGATCCCACTTCTCTGTGCTCATCCCTGTAGCTTCCTTCTTGCCAAACTCTCTGAGTGATTAACTCCCGCTCTGCTTCCTGAAAGTCTTCCCCAACTAGTTCCAGAAGTGTCTCTTGCTCTCATCTCCTCCAGCTTTGATTCTCTGTACAGTATCTTGTTTTGCATTGCAGAGGGAACTTTCCCATGCTGATACTACTTATTTTTAAGTTAAGACTGTCCCCACCCCATTTGTATTGGTTGACTAATCATTTTCTTGGAAAGTCAACTGTTCAGAACCTGTTGACTCTCTTGGTCCTTTCCTGTCCCTCTCAGTCGCTCGTTGCAATGTTTCTTCCTTCCACAAGGGCTGGCTGAGAGTCCGTTATGTAATAGACTCTTCCCCTTCTAAGCTGCCACACTTTCCCCCTGGATATGGCTTATATTTGATGCCCTTTATGAGTGGAAGTTTAGACATTAGTGTGATACTGGAAGCTGCCTAGCCGAGGGTTCCCAAACAATGTTAAAAGCATTGAAGAGCTGGAGGGTTAGCTCAGTGGTTCCTGCGCCTGCCTTGCAAGCGCAAGATCCTGAGTTCGATCCCTGGTAACCACATATAATGCTGAGCCCGGAGACACACCCACCAACTATCAACACCGCATACCACAATGCCGGAAGAGGTGGCTCACGCCTGTCATCCCAGCACTCGGGAGGCAGAGACAGGAGGATTGCTGAGTTCGCGGCGGCTTGCCTGGGCACCATAGTGAGCTCAGGGCCAGCCTGAACTACAACGCGAGAACCTGTCTCAAAAGCAAAAAAAAAAAAAAAAAGCATTGAAGTCTAATGGCGTACAAAATCAGGACTTCTCCATTAGCCATTTGTCTGATTCTTGGCATTTCTATTCACCACAGGTTGCTCTCTCAGGACTTAATATAGAAGACTTTTGTAGCTCATTTTGTGATGAACAGTTAGCCCATCTCAAAAATAATTTTAACAATGCTGAAAAATCCTAAGGAGTGAAGAGGACAAAGTATTTAAATTCTCTACTATTTTATACCCTCATACACACATACACATACATACATGCACACACACAGGTTTATGCAATTGAATATTGTTGAAACTAAATTGTTAGGTGAAACTGAAGGAAAGCAGTAAATAAGGGAGGAATATGCAGGAAATGTTCTGAGCTGGTTTTGATTGGAGGATGTAAAAAGTTAGGACAGAAGACAACGTTCTAGAGGTAGTAGACATTGTTCAGTGAAATGCTTAAATGTGGGAATGATTCAGGTGGTGGGGATTAGTGATTTGTTGAAGCACAAGATCTGAGTGGAAAAATGAAACAAAATGGTTGGGCATGGGGGCTCATGCCTGTAATCGCAGCACTTGGGAGGCAGAGGCAGGAGGATTGCTGAGTTCAAGGCTTGTCTGGGCTCCATAGTGAGCTCAGGGCCAGCCTCAACTACAAAGCGAGACCCTGTCTCAAAAATGAATGAATGAATGAATGAATGAATGAATGAATGAATAAATAAATAAGAAACAAATGGCCTCAGTGAGACATTAGTTCGCAATCCTACAATTCTAGAATACTATCTCAGGATGTGTCCTCCTAGCTGGATGCGAGGGCACAAAAAATAATTCCAAAAGAACTAAATGTTTCACTCTCCACCTAGTTCTTGAGAAAAAGGGATTCATATTTTTCAGTCTCTGACTACTGTCTGACCAAGGTGTTCTACCATCATCTGGAAAAGAACAAAGATCAGTTATAATGTAAGCTGGATATCTAGCTTTTTCTAAAATACTGTTTAGCCAGGTGTGGTGGCTCATGTCTGTAATCCCAGCACTCGGGAGGTAGAGGCAGGAGGATTGCTGAGTTCGAGGCTTGCCTGGGCTACATAGTGAGCTCAGAGCCAGCCTGAACTACAAAAAAAGCAAGACTCTGTCTCAAAAAAAAAAAAATTAAAAAATTAAAATGCTGTTTAAATTTCAGCTCTAAGTATTTATTCAAAGAGATTCCCCACTTCATTTTGCTCTGCTCTACTCTGGAATCACAGAATGACCTACAGAAGTTAACTGACCCAACTTCATGCTTCTTGCATCTTCATTTTTCCTACAAAAAAAAGTTTCATAGTAACACAAAGAATCTTTCTCACTTAGTTTCTGTCCATTGAGCTTTGCCTTTCTGGAGTGACAGTTCTTTTTTTTTTTTTTTTTTTTTGAGACAGGGTCTCGCTTTGTAGTTCAGGCTGGCCCTGAGCTCACTATGTAGCCCAGGCAAACCTAGAACTCAGCAATCCTCCTGCCTCTGCCTCCCGAGTGCTGGGATTACAGGCGTGAGCCACCACGCCCGGCACTGTGGTATGTGGTATTGATGGCTGGTGGGTGTGAGTCACCACGCCCAGCACTGTATGTGGTTACCGGGATCGAACTCAGGGCCTTGTGCTTGCGAGGCAGGCGCCAGAACCACTGAGCTAAATCTCCAGCCCAGACTGGCCGTTCTTGAGGAGAGGAAGTGCCACCCAAAAAGTATCTCTGGATTTTCCCAGCCTTCCTCAGGGAGCCCTAGTTATGCTTCCTGACTAGCAAAAAGAAAAGTTTAGCTTCCTAAATTTTATATTTCCACTTGGGATTTCCTCTGAAGCAGAAGGAAGGGTGGTCACTTTTCACTCTAAGAGGGGCATGTAGTAATACACTCATCTTTTTCCTTGGATATAGTTAAATTTAAAAGGCAAAATACCAAAACATAAATTAAATTTTGTAAAGATGGATGGAATTACCAAAAAAGGAAAAATTTTCCAACACAACAGATTATTAGGTGGACTAAAGGAAATTGTATAATCCTTTTATTGGAAACTGGGGAAATATAGTCAATTGTCATCTATCTGCATGATTTTGGGAGCAGTGGACAGATGGAACACATTCAAAGCACTGTCTTCAGGCCTAAGATCCAGAATATGACACAGAAAAAGAAAGTTAAGTGACTTGAACCCCTTTTTCAAGCCTCTCTTCATGAAGGCTGCTTGCCTCTCTGATTCCTTTACAAAAATTTCTGCCCTTGTACCTCAGAAATAGAAGCTTTGGAGGAAGTAAAGATGAAGTTTGTTTATTTGACCTTGATGAGAAATGGAAAAGGAATTTCATGACCAATTTTCATATCTAAGTGACTAAAGGTGACTTTTCATGCAGACATAGAATCAACTTTTTCCATAATCGATGGATTATTTACTTGATGGAATTTTGTATACTCCATGCTTCCACTGCTTTGGGTTTGATAGAAATGTGAAATCAAAAAGAATACCAGGGGGCTGGAGATTTAGCTCAGTGGTTCCAGTGCCTGCCTAGCAAGCGCATGGTCCCTGGTTCAAGCCCCAGTAACACATACAACAATACGCCCATCAGCAGTCAGTACCACATACCACAGTGCCAGGCATGGTGGCTCTTGTTCATAATCCCAGCACATGGGAGGCAGAGGCTGGAGGATTGCTGAGTTCAAGGCTTGCCTGGGCTACATAGTGAGCTCAGGGCCAGCCTGAACTATAAAGCGAGACCCTGCCTAAAAAAAAAAAAAAAAAAAAAAAAAGAATACCAGGGACAGACAGAAAGGTAAACATGTTTGGCTGTACATCAGCAGCTCTGCAAAGGTATCCGGGGATCAAGCCATGTAAAATTATTTCAGTTTTCTTTGTTGTTTGTAACACTAATTCCATTTGTAACTCTGTTTAATGGTAAGTTGCATGTTAGGATGATGTTTATTTTATGCATCATTATATACTCATTACTTAGCCTAAGATTTGCCACACAGTGGGTACTTAAATAAAAAAAAAATGTATGTGTGCCTCTGTGTTTCCAGAGTGTGGATAATAAGAACTGCCTGCTTCTCAGGGGCTGGGAGGATGTCATACTGTGCCATAGTGTGGCCATGGAATGGAAGAATCAGAGATGAGCCATGGAACCTGTGATGTGATCTCCCCAGGCGAGGTTGGCAGCCGTAGGGTAGATTCCTTGTTGAGTGTCTTTTCCTCATCGTGGGCAGTATCTCGTCTAAATACCCGGGGCACGGGCCAGGGAGTCACCCAGGGCTGGGGATGGGAGTAGATACATCCTGGCTGTTAGGACAGACATCTCACTCCAGTTGCAGTTGTCCTAGATGTGGCAGGGATCCCAGGCCACCGACCGGCAGCACGGCGCGGGGAGGTGGCGTGAGTCAGGGAGAAATGGGAAGCTGCCTGGGAGCCTCACTCTGTGGGGAGAAGCCAGTTCCCTGTGCCCGTCGCTTCTCTAATGGCATCGCCAGTGGGAACCTAGAAATAGTTACTTGAAGAAGACACGCTGAGCCCTCTTTGGAACATTCAGGATGTTGGCAGGAGACGAATTTAAACAGATTTCGGACAATTCATAGATGAGGGAAGTAGCAAGGAGTATTTCGATAGAAAGGAAGTTTGAGAGAAACTCTCACTGTACTTCTGCCTCCATCTCAGGTGAATAAAAATCTCTTTCTCATGAGGTTTTCCTGAGAGCGAGAGAATTCTGTTAACTGTATTTTAATTCAGCCTGCAACATGGACCGTGAGCAGGGCCGTTAAGGTACAGGGTAAACGCTCCGAGCTACCATGTCCTCGTTCCTCTGGCAGGAGGGAGTGGACATGCCAAGGAACCCCTCACCAGGAGCACAGCAGTGGCAGGTGCAGAAAGGCCCACATTCTTGGATCCAACTGAAGAGGGGACCTTTGAATCTTGTAAATATGATGACATCGGCAATGACAGGCTCTTCAGCCGCCTGGTAGTCTGTAATTGAAGCCAGGAATTCAGCACACGCTCAGACACACCCAGCCTTCACTGTGGGTTCCCAGAAGTGAGTTCTCAAATAGCCACTAGGCTGGGAGGACCCTCACTTAACCAGCCTCTCCGACCAGCTAAAGGCTTTGGGACTGACTCCTAAATCCCTTAACTTCTCAGTAATTTGTATTCCTTGCTCTGTTTCTATTCCCCGTAGTGTCTAAACTGTCTTGCGAGTTGTTAACCAGGCACTAACCTCGCCAGTGATATTTAAGCACCATGGCAGTGTCATGGAAAATCCCTTTATTTTGGGTTAACCCAAGTCCTTTTTTTGTTATAATCAGAGCCTAAAGTTAGTCAAGACAGGAAACTTCTACACTGTCCTGAAGCTCCAGGCAAATAGGTTGGGTGGGGGTTTTTTTGTTGGTTTTTTTTTTTTCTTTTCTTGCTGTTCTCAACCTCTCTCCATAATGAGATGCTTTGTTTCTATGAGCCGGCTGCAATCCAGACTCCTCGACTCTATGACAGGACATCTCATCCCTCTCTCTGCCTCCAGGCAGGACTGAACTTAACTCATCCCAGACTGGAGGGTGTCTCCAGCCTTTGTTTCAAGATTTCCTAAACACTTAGTTTCTTTCAATTAAAAGGACACACCTGTCATCCCTGTTGTTCAATCTTAATTTCCTATGGCAATTCTAGTTCACTTATCATAGAAAGAAACATTTATATCCTTCTTATGCTGTCCAAGATAGTCTCCATTCTTTTATAATGCCTCTCAGTGTTAGCTTGGTTCTTTATTTTATTTCTTTGTTGTTTGTTTGTTTGTTTTTGTGGTACCAGGGATTGAACACAGGACCTTGCATTTGCCAGGCAGACACAGCGCCACTGAGCTACATTCCTGGCCTCGAGCTTGGCTCTTTATCATCCTTATGTCAGAGGAGGAAAATTAGTGTTATTTGAAATACGCCTCACTATCTGGTCATCGTTGACCTGAGCAGTATTCCATATTTTTATCTTTTGTTTTTGTTTCCCATCCCCAACATCTCATTCTTGTCTTGGATGAGACATCAAATATTTTTCTACACCTCAGATACCTTTCCTTTTCTCATCAGTCCTGACCTGCCAGTACTTCCAAACACTGTTCATTGTTCCTCTGTAGACTGCATTTCCCAACGCTGCATTTCCTCTATATTCCCAATCCTCCTGAATTCCCTTAGCAACCATGTAAAAAAACTTTATTCAGCTGGCCTCAAGATAATGCCTTTGTGCCGGGCGTGGTGGCTCATGCCTGTAATCACAGCCCTCAGGTGACAGAGGCAGGAGGATTGCTGAGTTTCAGGCTTGCCTGGGCTACATAGTGAGCTCAGGGCCAGCCTGAACTACAAAGCAAGACCCTGTCTCAAAAAAAAAAAAAAAGATAATGCCCTTGCCTCACTGTCTCCAGATATGAGTAAGGATGAGAAACTTCCCCAAGGGAAATGCAGAGTAGGATAGTGCAGTAGGAAATAGCATGAATGTCAATAATCCTGGAGGTTTAGAGTGGGTCTGCAACTTCAGGCAATGTGTAACATCTCTGGCCTTTCCGTTTAGCTATCTGAATAAAGAAGTACTAGATTAGGCTGTCTTTAAGAATTCTTTCACTTGAAAAGTGTTATGATTTGTACTTTCTTCTCTTTCTTGGCCTCTTCCAATAACATGGACAGAATTCTACAAGCAAGAAAATTATAGACTAGGAAAAGAATGAATTGAAAGACATATCCACTTGAAACTTCATTTCAAAATAGAGGTAGTGCTGGTGGGAATGATTAGAACTTGGTAGTGAGGCTAGAATACTCCTGTACCTCTTATCTTCTTACAATCTTGCAAAATTACTGTGATGTGTTTTAATGTTTTAAAGGGTAGGAAAGTGGCTATGACTGAAGCCTGCATCCTCTGCACAGTGACCATCAGGAGTGTCCTAGACCTAGAGATATCCTTATTCTACTGTAAAAAGGTTGACCTACTCTCATTTAAGTCACTGAAGGAAGAGCCTACATTAAGTTCTTTCTTATCACTTTTTTAGAAATCTCTAAGGAATTCATCACATGTGAGTAAAAGACAGCATTATTTCTACCCAGAACCAAACTTTTTCCTTTTCTAAATGGAACTTAAGTTTCTCTCTGACATAGTGGTCATTATGCTTCATAACAGTTCTTGTAAAATAAAAGGCTGTAAAAGCAGTATTTTATAAGGTTATGTGGTCTCCTCTGTGTGTGTGTGTGTGTGTGAAACAGAGAAAGAGAGACTTACGCGATCACCCTGTGAACTAAAGGAGACTTAGACAAATTTCATCCTGATCATGCCACTTACCCTCAGCAAGGATAGCTGTTCAAGCAGCTGAACAATTTCGGTTTTTTGTTTAGCTTTATTTTTTGTCGTCACCGTTGTTGTTGTTTTAAAGAGAAGTCCTCCCAAGAGTTACAGGAAAGAGAGTGGGAAAAGAATAACATTAAATATCTACTATATGTTAGCATTTTGAAACACTCTTTATGTAAAATGGAAATTTATCTTCCTCAAATCATTTCTTAGAAGAGAATTTGATTTATATCTGAATCTTTATAAATTGCCATGTTTGGGGGATTCTTTCCCAGTTACTTAATTGGGAAGACAAATCAGTCTGAAAAACAAAAACTAAACAACCTCTACTCTCCAAAATAACAAGAACCTTACTCAAGGCTAGTCTGAGTTGCTTATAAGGGTAACTGGGGTTGCTATCTGGGTTTCTTTTTTTTTTTTTTTTTTTTTGGCATGGGGGCTGTTTCTGTTTTTTAAAAAGCAAGGTTCAGTTTCTAGGAACATGATAGGGTAGGTTATTTGAAGCAGCTTTCCTGCTGAAAACAACTAAAAATGCTAGATAAAATATTTAAAACATTTAAAAGCATCAAAGAGCTGACAAGATAATATGGAAATACCAGGCCAAAATCTAATGAAAAGTGAAAATGCAAAGCGCTAAGTGGAACAAAAAGGCTACTTTTAACTGGAAGGTATTTGCTGATAAAAGCAAACTTGAACTCTAGTTTTGATGGCCAGTCTCAGAAGCTAAATGTCAGGACTAGCCCAAACTGTGAATTCTAATGGGAGCCCTTTTTCTGAAAAACCCCGGATGATACTGTTAGGATAAGGGTGAAATAAAAGTAAACCTACCCTCTCTGCTTTGTCCCCAAAGAACTACAAGAAAGTTTCCGTGGTGCTGAGAAGAAAAGGGGAAAAAGCCCAAACCAGTCTAATTTGTAACCCAAATTTATATCCACTAGGTAGCCAAAGAAAACCTCAAGCACTGACTTTAGTTAGAAGGAATTCCAGATGTATATGTCCCATAGCCACCTATCAAAGCAAGGACAAATCTTCCCTTGATGAAGACATCTTCATCGGAAGCCTCAAGAGTCTCCACAAGTAATTTTCAGAAGCAGTTAAACAAACACACAGTGAGACAAACACATAGTACACTGTAAGTGAGAATCTGCAAAAGCAAAATTCAGCAAGACAGACTGATAAAGACTTCAGAGACTGAAATTCTCAGCCTCATAGTCTAAAACAAGAAACGAGCTTGAAAACAGCTGAAGGAAATATAAAGAGTGACTCAGCAGATTTGAAACAGATCTAAGTAAATGAATCAGATTGGACCCAATGGAAGAGATATACGTACGTCAAGTGGCAGTGAAGGACTGTTATCTTTAAAAGAGGGGAAGCAAGCAAGGTGAGTCTTACAAAATTTCCCTGACTGGCCGGGGATTTAGCTCAAGTGGTAGCGTGCCTACCTTGGAAGCAGAAGGGCTGGAGTTCTAATCCCCGGTTACCGAAGGAAAAAAAAAAGATAGAAAACAGTTTGTTAGATAATGAAAAATACATTAAAATCTGTGAAATGTACTTAAACAATAACTCAAAGAAAACATCTGTCTATGAATGCTTATATTAGCAAAAAATGAAAGGCCTCAAATCAATAATTTAAGATTCTAGTTTAAATATCTATAAAAAATGAACAAAAATAAATCTAAAGGAATCAAAAGATTAGACTGGAGCTGGGGATGTAGCTCAAGTGGTACTGTGCCTACCTTGGAAGCACAAGGGCCCGAGTTCGATCCCTGATACTGCAAAAAAAAAAAGACTGGAAACCAGTGAAGAGAAAATGGGCAAACAAAAGAGAAAAATCAAGGATACCAAAAGTAGTATTCTTAGATAAATTAATAAAATTGATAAACCTTTAGCTAGATTGTTTATGAAAAACAGAGATTACAAGACAGGAATAAACAGATCCAAGAGATTTTAAAAGACTAACAAGAGCAAATCATGAACAACTTTATGTCAATAAGCTTAACAACTTAGATGAAACAAGTACATGAAAGACATGTTACCAAAACTGACAAATGAGTACAAAATGCGAACAGCTCTATCTCTGTCAAAGAAACTAAAATTACAACTAAAAACCTTCCCATCAGGGATGGGATTTAGCTCAGTGTTTCCTGTGTCTGCCTGGCAAGCACAAGGTCCTGAGTTAAATTCACAGTACCACATATCACAATGCTGGGCATGGTGGCTCATACCTGTTATCACAGAACTCAGGAGGCAGAGGCAGGAGGATTGCTGTGAGTTCAAGGTTAGCCTGGGCTATATAGCAAGTTCAAGGTCAGCCTGAACTATAAAGCAAGACCCTGTCTTAAAACAAAACAAAACAAACAAACCTTCACCTGAAGAAAACAAGATGGCCTCAGTGGTGAATTCTGCTTTATACTCATACAAATCTATAAAAATGAGACAAACCAATATGGACAGAAAATATGAGCAGACATTTCATATGCACACACTTGCACACACACAAATAATGTATGAAAGGTCAATAAATGCATACAACATTGCTCAATGTCTTTTGCAGTCAGGGAACTTCAATGTAAAGTTAAAATCATGGTAAGGCCAGGCATGATGGTGTGTGCCTATAATTCTAGAATTCTAAGAGACTGGAGCAGGAAGAATGCAAGTTCAAGTCCAGCCTGGGAATTTAGTAGCTTAGCAAGACCCTGTCTCAAAATTAAAAGTAAAGAGCCAGGGAAGTAGCTCAGTTTTGTTTTGTTATGAGACAGAGTCTTGATATGCAGTTCAGGGTGGTCTTGAACTCACTTTATAGCCCAGGCTGGCCTCGAACTTGTGGCAATGCTCCTGTCTCAGCCTCCCAATTGCTGGGGTTACAAGTGTGTGCCACTAACCTAGCAATTTTGGCCCTGAATTCAATCCCCAAAACTACTAACTAACTAACTAACTAACATCAGTAAGCTACTCCACAACACTCAAGTGGCTCAAATAAGAAAGCTTTACAATAACATATATTCATGAAGATGTGGATCAACTGAAACTCTAGATACTGTGGGAAAATGGAAAATGATATGGGTGCTTTGGAAAACAGTTCATCACTTTCTTATTGGGTTAAACATACCTTTATCGTAAAAATACATCAATTGCATTCTTAGATACTTAAAATAAATGAACACATGTGTTCCTACTAGGACTTTCATGAAAACTTTATTTGTAATAGTAAAAACATGGAATCTGGGGCCGGAGGGTTAGCTCAGTGGTTCCAGTGCCTGCCTCGCAAGCGCAAGGTCCTGAGTTCGGTCCCTGGTAACCACATACAATGCTGGGCGTGGAGACTCATGCTCACCAGCAATCAATACCACACACCACAGTGCCAGGTGTGGTGGCTCATGCCTGTAGTCCCAGCACTCGGGAGGCAGAGACAGGAGGATTGCTGAGTTCAAAGTTTGCCTAGGCTACATAGTGAGCGCAGAGCCAGCCTGAACTGCAAAGCAAGACCCTGTCTCAAAAAAACAAAACAAAACAAAAACATGGAATCTGTATATGGTAGCGCACACCTGTAAACCCTGGCATTCCTTAGGCTAAAGCAGGATGATTCTAAATTCAAGCCCAGCCCAGGCAATTTAGTGACTTAGCAAGAGCCTGACTTAAAAACAGAAAAAATGGCTGGGGATGTAGTATAGTACAAGGCCCCACGTTTAACCCTCAGTATACCAGCACAAAACAAAACTAGAGACAACCCAAATGCCCACTGAATGGGTAAGCAAGTCATGATATGTAGAATTGATTCTTCTCAACAATGAAAAAAATTAACTATACACTACAAATATATGCAACTTTAGAATACTGGGAAGCACATACTTGTGTATACGTTTCACCATGTCCTTCATATTATTCTATTAATGTTATTTTCTTTTTGTGAAAAGGAGTCTTACTATGTTACCCAGGTTAGCCTCAAACTCCTGGGCTTACGTGATCCTCCTGCCTCAGCCTCCTGACACCTAGCACTATAAGTACAACACATCTTGCCTCATACCTTTCTTATTTATTATGAATCTTTTTTTTTGGCGGTACTGGGGATCGAACTCGGGCCCTTGTGCTTCCAAAGTAGGCATGGTACCACTTGAGCTAAATCCCCAGCCCTTGTTTTCTTATTTATTTATAAGTATTTCTTACATAGTCAAGATCTCAACTATTTGTAGAGTGGCTCATGACCAGTGGTTTTGATACTACCTGCAGTTTAAAAGAAATGCGTGATCTTAGGTCCTACCCCACACCTACTAAAGCAGGATCTCTAAATAGCAAGATCCCCTGGTATCTCATAAGTTCACTGAAATTTAGGAATCACTGGTCAAAGTATTTAATCCTTTCTCAAGTTTAAATATTACAACCAGGTTTTCTTTTTAAAAAAATGTCATATTTATACTATTTTACTAATGCATCCTTTATACTCTTCATTGGAAGATATTATTTGATGTGATAGTTGTCAGCATATATTTTTGTTCTTCATCTTCAGTTTCCATTTGACAGACCAAATTTTCTTCTGCTAATTTAGAAGTTCTTATGTCTTTGTCCTTAACTTAATATCCATAATCCTATTTGCTCCCTTTAACTCCTTAAATGTATTATTAGCTCAGCTCCTAGTAAACCACGTTTTTTACCTTGTTGGGTTTCTTTGTCTTCCAGAATTTATTCCTCACCCAAGTGATTATTATCTGGATTTTCAGTTTATAGTTTTTTGGTTATGTCTTTTTTCTTTTGCTTAATCCTAGCTTTTTATATAAAAATGAAAAACAAAATACTTAATAATCTTTCCAGTTTTTCTTGCTGTGTTATTTTCATTCATTTCTCTTTTTGTTTGAGTACTTTTTCCAATAGTCTTTTAAGTATGTTCCTTTTATGATGAATCCTCTGACTTTGTATACCTGTGAATATCTGTACTATGCTCTCACATTAAATAATAATATGACTAGGTTTAAAATTTTAGATTCAAAGTTCTTTTCTCCAAACTCTTCAAATATATTATTCCAGGGGTCAGAGATTAAGCTCAGTGGTTCTAGTGCCTGCCTAGCAAGCACAAAGTCCCTGGTTGAATCCCTGCTAACCATATACAATAATACCAGGCCTGGTGACTCAGGCCCACCAGCAATCAGTACCACATACCACAATGCCGGGCTTGGTGGCTCACATCTGTAGTCCCAACACTTGGGAGGCAGAAGCAGGAGGATTGCTGAGTTTGCGGCGGCTTGCCTGGGCTACATAGTAAGCTCAGGGCCAGCCTGAACTACAAAGCGAGACCCTGTCTCAAAAAAAAAAAAAATATATATATATATATATACACACACACACACACATTTATACATAATATATATCCATTTATATATTATATTATTTATTTATAGTGTTTTTTTCCAATTTGGAAAGAATTTAATTAACAAAATAAAGCGGAGGAAAGTGGCCCAGGTTGAAGGCCAGGAGGACTCTGCCCAAGGCCAACATATGCCAGCACCCCACAGAAATAAGCTCGACAACCAAGCCAGCGAAACATCGAGACACACAGACACCAAAGCCAGGTGACCACGCTCTGCTGCGCAGGCGGCCAGCTCCTGGGCACCAGCTTGGCACATCACACATGCAAAGCAAGGAGACTTTGAGCTTCGCCAAACAGTTAACTTTGGCCAAAAAAAGAAAAAACAGAAAAAGAAAAGAAAAGAAAAAGAGAAAAACAAAGAGCCAAATTTCTTAAACAGGATTAAAAGTCACTGCAGTGAAACAGTGCATCTTCTCAGAAATACCAAGTTAGACTAGCACTAGGATTTTACAGTCTCTGCCGTCCTCTCCCCAGGCCAGGCCCAAGTCCATAGCAGCAAAGTGGAGTCTCCTGCTAAGCCCATCCTCCCTAGTCAGTTCGAAGGATCATGGGAGGGTGGTCACTCTCCTCATCCAGATGCAGGGCGCTGGCCTCGTCCTCCAGGCACACGCCATCCACTGCACCCAGGTCATCGGTGTAGGCTTCCGGGTTGCGTCCTGCTTCTTACCAAGCCTCGTCAGGGAAGAGGGCGCATAAACACCTTTTGCTGCGCCGTAGATCTGTGTTAGTAAGGGGCAGTCATGAGAGGCAGAGTCTACGATCTTACTTGCCTCCATACTGCCGTCCAGTGTAGCTAAGGAGCAGATGTTCTTGTGGCCACAAAAGACAGGCGGACGGTGGCGAAGTCTGTGCCCTAATTGAACATCTCAGTCACTTGTGAGGGCAGGTAGCTGGTGGATGCCATGAGCACCTTCCCAAAGTAGCCAGTCCAGGTGGTGGGCTCCTCAGGGGGTTTCTCCTTCACAGTCTCCAGCTTGAAGACATGCACGGTCTCGGTGTTGCTGGATGCAGAGAGAAACACGCCATCCATGCTGAAGGCCAGCGAGCAGAGGCTTCGCTCCTCTTCACTCCTCTCCAGAACTCAAATAGCTTTTGTCCCTCTGGAATGGAAAATACCCTAATCACAGTCCCCTTCTTGGAAGCAGTGGCAAGTTTGGTTCCACTTGCGTCAAACACCAATGCTGCTAAAGGACTGTTGTGAGCTGGGACCATGTTTGCAGCTCTCAAGTTAATGGTGTCGAAGACCTGCACCTCTCCGATGGTGGCACTCCCTGAGTACACCAAATAGCAATTGTCGTTTATTGACAGTGCACACAAGCCTGCAGGGTTTGGGGGGGCGGGGGGTTCCCTGATGGTGTGCAGTACCTTCATGTCCTGAATGTTGTGTATGTAAAGAGATTCTTCCAGGCACACAATGAGTCTCCGCCTGTTGAGCTTCATGGCCAGGACCGTGTTGGAGTAGCCATAGTTACAAATTTCAGTACCCTTCTGAAAGTGGCAAACCTCCAGCTTCCAGGGATCTTTGAGGCTAACGATGGCTACCAAGCTACTGGAGAACAATCTTTCTACAATGCACACATCTTCAATGTCAGTGCATTCTTAGATCTGTTCCCGTTTATCTACAGAAGAAAGGGGGAAAAAATTTATAACCGGACTTACTACCAACAGCTAGGGACCAGGCCTGACGGTGACGTCTGCGATCAGTTGCTCCTGCTGTCTGTGTCAGTGTTACCCTGGTTGAAGGTGGTGAAGACTAGCTGGCCGGTGCCGGCCTCCCCGCTCTGGCTCGCCAGGTTCATGGCTGCGCACGCGGCGGGTCAGCCCCAGGGGCTGGCGAGTGTGCGCTTGCGTGCGGGAAGCTGCTCAAACTCCTCTCAGGGTCGGGACCGGGTCCCACTCGCTGCCACCCACTGCTTCTGGATCTACTTATAGTTTTCTGAGACAGGGTCTCATTTGGTAGTTCAGGCTGGCCCTGAACTCACTGTGTAGCCCAGACTGGCCTTGAACTCAGAGCGATCCTCCTCCTACCTCTGCCTGCCCAGTGCTGGGATTACAGGCGTGAGCCACCACATCCAGCATTGTAGTACGTGGTACCGGGAATGGAATTTGGACCTTGTGCTTGTGAGGCAGATGCTGGAACCACTGAGCTAAATCCCCAGCCCTGACCTTATTATTTTTTTTTTGCTTTTGAGACAGGGTCCTGCTTTGTAGTTCAGGCTGGCCCTGAGCTCACTATGGTGCTCAGGCAAGCCGCCACGAACTCAGCAATCCTCCTGTCTCTGCCTCCCGAGTGCTGGGATTACAGGCGTGAGCCACCACGTCCGGCATTGTGGTATGAGGTGTCGATTGTTGGTGGGCGTGTCTCCACGCCCAGCATTGTATGTGGTTACCGGGCATCGAACTCAGGACCTTGTGCTTGCGAGGCCGGCACCGGAACCACTGAGCTAACCCTCCGGCCCTGACCTTATTTTTTTATATATTTTTTTTACTTCATTCAATTTTTTAAGTGCATTTTTAAAGGTGGTATATTTTAGATACACATAATGACGAAGTTCATCTTAGGGAATTTGTCCCTATACCTGTACATCTTGCTACTTCTTTTTTTCCCCCATTCTTCTTCCCTCCCTTCAACTCCTCTTTCCCTCTCTAGAGGGAAAATTTTGAGTTACTGAACAGGAAGTTAGCATTTTTGATGTGGAGACCTAAGGTTTTGCATGAGTATGTTATTAACAAAAAGGCTGAAGTAGAACACTTGAACCCGACTGGAGATCCCATTTAGAATGGGATGGAGGGGCCATGGGGGAGTGGGGTAGGAATGGGGCTGCACATGAGTTTGGTTTGATATGATGAACCACAATAACTAATGCATCATAAGAGGACCCCATAAAATGAGCTCCTATGGGTTGTTTTGACTGGATCACACCAGAGTCAGAGGATAGGCCAGACCAGGCCCTTCCCGGCTGGAGTGCCTGGTGTTGCCGAGAGGTTGGGGAGCTCAGGTGCAATTGAGCAAGACCCTTGTGTTGACTGTGAGTGTGCAGAGGCCGTGGGCTCCCCTCACATGTGTGCTGCACATCATTTGCCCACCTCCCCACGCTAGGATTTCCCTGATGCCACTGATGTTAAGAACCTTGGGCCCAGGACACAGGTACACACGTCCCAGAGGGGCAGGGCACTCAGCTTCTCCCTTCCCAACATTGTTTAAGTGACCAAATACTCCGAGTTTTATTCTCAGACCTACTTGGGGCAAGCAAATGTTATTGACAGCAACGTGGGCTACAGTTTCCTGGCTTAGCGTCCGTGGTGTGGCATCCCTTCCAACTCATCTTTTTTTCTAGCTGAGTGAAATACAGTTCGATGACTTTCAAACCTAACAGATAAAACCAGGTATTTGTCTGCACCTTCTATTTACAGGAAGTTAACACAGGCTCCTGAAGACTGCTATGCACGGCCCCCCCAGCGGCAAGGTAGTTGTGGGACCCGTGGATCTTACATGATGTCAACACAGCCACATCTCCTTGGACTTTGTTGAGTCTTCCCATGACATACACTAGCCTCGGGGGAGTCAGCTGCCAAGGCTTTGGGAAGCAGAAAACTGAATAGGTGAGCATGATTATTCAAATAAAGTAGAATTGACACCTAAATTACCTGGATAATTACCTCTTGTGGTCTAGCGTGGCCTGACCCCCATATTCCTGGAGCCACAGGAAATCTGAGAGTCATAATTACCTGTGAGAAACAGAACAGAGTGTCTGGGTGAGGGTTGCCTGCAGAATAGGAAATGAAAACAGATTGCTCAGAGTGACAAACAAGTAGCATATTCATCGTGGCACCAAAAAATCAGCCCAAGATGGGAGTGTGTCAGGAGAGCAAAGTTTGATTAGTCTGAAATTTTATTTGCTCTATTTTTTGAAATTTGGTTGACTTATATTCTAAGTAGTTCTATTTAACATCCACTTACCCCAGCATATCTAAAAATTAATTTTCCATCCTCCAAGAAGCCTACCCAGATCCCCTCACCCAGTATTGGTTTCTTGTTTATACTGTGTTCACTGCGGGATTCTGTCTGTACTGTGTTTATTTGCATTTATTTATATGCTGCTTTGTAAGTGGTTTTGAGCCATTTTTCTATAAGTGTGCCATGTTCCCTTAAGTGGATTTATGTTCTTTCAGGTAGTCTCTTCAACAGTCATTTCCCCTTTTCTTCTCATTTGCATTTTACAACTCTGTTCATTTGATATTGTCTCATAAAAATTTCCATGTAACTTTTTAATACCTTCATCCACACATTACCCTTTTTCTGCTACTGACTAAAAGTATAAAAGCAATGCTGCATGTGCAGCCAGGATATCGTACATGTGCTATTAGGTTTTGCTTTACAGATGATCTGCTTTAAGACATCTTCAGGAGCTCTGCGTCTAAAAGCCTAGGTTTCTCGTGCACACCCAATATCATTTACTGCTACGCTCGGTAATCTGGGCTTCTTCCACTATCCACAGAAGGTCGTGGACTTTGTCCTACTCCTTTTAGAAACCAAGCTCCCCTTTGTCCTCAGCAAGTGCTCCAAGCCCAAGCTCAAACAGTTTCAAACCTATCTTCTCTCCCACGGTTATTCACTCACCCCAGGTGCTCCCATAATACTTTGCAAAGGCTTTGCCGAGGCCCAGGCCCATTTTTAAATATTTGTTTCCACACTGATCATCACCAGAATGTATACTTTAAGACCAAAGCAGGGGCCGGCAGGTTAGCTCAGTGGTTCCGGCGCCTGCCTTGCAAGGCCATTTCGATCCCTGGTTACCACATACAAGGTCCTGAGTTCGATCCCCGGTTACCACATACAATGCTGGGCGTGGAGACTCGCACCCAGCAGCAATCAATACCACATACCACAGTGCCAGGCGTGGTGGCTCTTGCTTGTAATCCCAGCACTCAGGAGGCAGAGACAGGAGGATTGCTGAGTTCGCAGCGGCTTGCCTGGGCTACACAGTGAGCTCAGGGCCAGCCTGAGCTACAAAGTGAGACCCTGTCTCAAAAAAAAAAAAAAAAAAAAAAGAAGACCAAAGCAGAAACACCTTTATGATCACACCCCTAAACGGTGCAGCCACCACATGAGGCATACTCATAAGAAGTCAGCTAGTAAGGATCCAGTGGATAGATTCTTGCAGAATGTTCCCTGGGTTCATCTGGACTGCGGATGTAGCTCAGGAGTCAAGGACTTGCCTAGCACTGCAACAAGCAAATGAAGTATGTCTGTCCCTCCGAGGAGCCTATAAAGTGGTGCAGCTCTCCTGGGGTCGGGGGGTGGCTCTCTATCTGGGAAGGATCCTGAAAGAAGAAGAGACAGGAGAAAAGATGCTGCCCCACACCAGGTGCAGCAGTCCTGTTGTTCCCCCTGTCTTTAATGGTGCTCCAGATCTTAGAAATGTTCAGAGATCCCTGTGTTCATGCTCCTGCCTCATGTAGAACCCTGGTCAGTAACGGGTCGCAATGCATCTCATGTGAAGGAAAAGGAGAAGGGCCTCTAATAGTTCAAGAACACCCCAAAAGGCTGTGCTTTATACATTTTATTTTCTTTAAATTTAGCTGGAGGTGGAGGCTGGAATTGCAGGTCATTCACTTAGCATGCTTGAGACCATGGGTTTGGTCTCCAGCATGCAGGGGAGCCTAGGGGAACCGGGAGAGGGGAATAGCAGATAGCAGAGAGAGTAGTTCCTTCGACGAATGAGGAAACCAGGGTATAAACACGTTAAGTGATAGTGACAATGTGAACTCAGGGCTTGATTCCTAGTTTATAATCTTTCTTTTCTCTTGCTGGAACTGACCAGCTACCAAGAAAGTTTGAGTTTTTAGGGTCTACCTACCTCCAAGCCTTGCAAGGGTATTCTTATGATTCAGGGATGAGGACTAGCTTTATGTTTATGAAATAAGTCCACTTTGCCTGTAATAAAAGGGGTCTATAACTAGAGCCCTTTACATATGTAATGTATATGGGCAGCCGACAAAATGGTTTCACAGAGATTTTAATGATAGCTTACAACTTTGTGTGTGCGCCCGATTAATTTCTAAGCATTTTCTCATCCACTGAACCCCTTTGATCATCACACACAAATCCTCTGGAGAATGCAGTCTATACCCATTTTTTATTTAAGGAAACTGAGGGTGAATAAAAAAGGAATCAATATTTACTGAAGAAATCATTCTAAGACATATGTACTCATACATTCACATACACACACACACACACACACACTCTTCTAGGGGCCATTTGTTTTCTGTTTTGTTTTGTTTTGGTTTTTGGTTTGTTTGTTTTTATGGTACCACGGATTGAACTCAGGACCTTGTGCTTCCCAGGCATGTGTCCCAGGGGCCACTTGTAAGGCTATGTGTGTCCTCATATTTCATCTCTGCCAAACATTATTATTTTATCACTTTACAGATGAGGAAGTATTTGAATTATTATCATGTTAGCACTATTTTCTTACAGGCTCAACTAATTGGTATCTAAGTCATTCCAGATGGGTGGTTTAGCTAAGGCTGCTCTAAGAGGGGAGCTATTTCCCTTGAGAAATGCTTTCCTCTGTCTAACTCAGTCCCCTGCTGTAAAGCTTCCTTCTATTTCCTCATATTTTTTTATTTCTTCAGAAAGAATGAAGCATAGCTGCCAATTGTCTTCTGAATAATAACCTTTTGGAAATTTAAGCCTGTCATGCTGCCGCCGATGGTTGTTAGGTCCCAGTTCCTCCCAGTTGTGTTGGAGCAAGTGGAACTCACGGTTGTGTTCCCAGTAAAGGCTCAGAACCAGAAAAAGCTCCTCTTTTTCTTTGCTTGGGTCCCCAAGACATATTTTACACAGGTCAAACAGCAGATAGTTATTGGCCTGCATAGCAGTTATGGGTGTGGATTTGCAGACAAGGACAACAGAAGCCATGAGACCGAGTCTTCCCCTTCACTGAGTCTTTTCCTTGCTTCCTCATAAATTCAGTCCAATGCGACATACAGCTTTGTTTTTCTACTTTAATTTGGTAGCTGAGTCCCATCAGCATGTGGGTTCTTATCATATTTACAGGTCTAAATTCGTGGTCTAGGTTCACTCCTTTTCTACTTCTTGTCCTGCTATTTGTAACCATCATCTGAGTACCCTCAAGACAATGAATTTTGTCTTAAATTTCCATTTAAGGTCTTTTCTAATTCTGGACATGAATTCAGCATTTGTCAAGGAAATTTTTTCTTGCTTATCATATTCACTCAGGGTGACAAGAACCATGTGAGAAAGAGAAAAAATATGATTCTGATGATGAGTGCAATTTCTTGGGCCAATTAACTGAGACAGTTCACATGTTTATTATGTTTAAACTATTGGGTGATTAATTTAAGGAGTTTTATAGACAGTTTAATATTCTCCCAGCTTAAGGAATAAAATAGTTTACGTAAAAGAAGAGAGAAAGAACCAGAGATATATCTACCACTAGTGATGAATATGACATGAAAGACAGGGACATTAGAAAACTTTCCTTAAATTACACTGTTCCAAATGTAGGTGCTAACACTTAAATATTACCATGTATATTACCAGCAAGAAATTTACAGTCCTAACTTGAATGCTCCCTGATCTTCAGCATACATCTTAGCCGTCCTGCCCTCGTCTTCCCTAAGTTGGCACTGCAAACCTTTCCTAATGAAAGCATATATAAATCCTAATTGCTAAGGTAACATCTTGGGCAAAAACAAATTTAAAAATTAATCTGATATTCTCTAACCTTTCATTTTCTGTTTCATTTCTTTAGCACAACTGACTGATAGTTGCTTGGGATTAAACTAGGACAGTACAGTGTCTGGGGTGGGGGTTGGCGGGAGTGGCAAGGTGAGTTCACTCCAGACCATGAAAGAACGAAATTGTGTGACTTGAAGGGGACCTGGCCTCCTGGACTGGCCCTAAGCCTCTTGCGCTCACTGTCTGAAATGTTGCATACTGTTCGGACACAGAGCAGGTTCGCTAGTTTTTCACCTTTCCTACCCTCTGCCTTTCCCAAATCCACCTTTTTAGAACTGCTTCATAAATACACAAAGAAAACTCAGTCTTTCCTTCCCTCTTTCCCCCTCCTCTTTAGTCATCTGATGCATGTAAGTACCGCGAAAAATGCCTTCTGAGGTTGTCAACCCTGTTGAGCAGTTGGTGATTTTAGCAGGGGAAAGGACTGCTTTGCCAAAAGGGTCACTTGGGTCAAGTGGGTCAATCCAGATACACCATTAGCCTGCTCTCTTGGCATGCCTTTCCTCCTATTATTTTGTCTTTCTGAAGTCTTTCACTTATTCCACAAATATCTATCAGGTGCTTACCACATGCCGAAGATTACAGTATAATTGTGATTCAGTGGTGATATGATATTATTGTTTCTTTCTGGTTTTTAAAGGCCTAATGAAGGAAGTGCATTAGAAAAACCAGTTATAGTGGAAATGATTTTTGTTTCTTATCTGGAAGCTTTTATTATTTGGAGGTGGAGGGAAGTAGGAAGAGGCCTAGTGTCACTGGCTGAGACTCCTTCCTCACCTCAGCCCCTGCCCTGGAGAGTAAGATGAAAGGGGGGGTTGCCTGCAGTCATGTCTTCCCTTTAATTTCTTGCTCCAGGCCCCCCTCACCAAGAAGGAGTCTGTCACTGTAATTAACCAGTCTGTAATCAACCAAGTCCCATTAAGAAATAATGAGGCCAGTAATGCCGTGAGTGCCATTGATGGGGATTAGTGAAACTCATGTGGTTTCCTACAACTCCCCACTCTTTGAGGAAGCGGTGATGGGGAAACTGTTGACTCAGCGCTCAGCAGTGACCCCCACACTCTCCGCCATACTCCCGAATTCAACTCCTTGCCGAGGATGGATGTGTTGGGTGGAACATGGCTAACCAGCTGTGAAGAAGGGGTACACACGTGTGCTTCACTCCCAGGGCTCCTGGTCACCTCTGTATTCCCAGGACCAACCACATTATAGTGCTCAGTAAAGGTTCCATGGGTTGGAAACAAAACTAGAGCACAGGATCAAACATTCTGCCTTCTTGTTGAAGACTTTCTCAAATCGATTATGGGTCCATTAGCATCTGGTAAACGTGCTTGGCTCAAGCGGCTCCTGGTTGAAGGACCTAGGATTTTTCATAACCCTGCCATGTTGAATCCTGTATCTATTGTTACCAGCTGTGCTAGAGGATGTAACATGTTGGAAAACTATGACAACCTTATATAATTTTTTACTGCACCGAGTAGTTAAGTGTTCTCTAGTCCACGATGTCCTGATGGTCATCTCACAGCAGCAAGGAGTGACTCTACACATGTGAAAAAATTGCCATGCCAGAAATCAAATGAAGAGGTCCCCAGATGCCTTTTGCTGCTAATTTTATTGAATCCAGTAAAAATAATAGAGCAAAATTAATCAGTCTGGAGGTTCACAAAGTGTATTATGTTATCTTCTATATGAACGAAACATGCTACCCTGACATAGCTGAACTACATTTAGATGTAGCTCACTTGCTCTCTGAAAGTGAATTCCATGCAATCTTAAGAGTCTTATGTTTGGAAGAAGGAAAAGTACCTCTCAGAGAACATTTCAGCCCAGGCTATTGAGAGCTCATACAATCTTAGCATCTCTTAGCTTATAATTTTTGCTTTTCCTCTGCTCAGGGATTAGAGCTGGGTGGGCCAACCAGGGGACTAAAGGATGGAAGTGGATCTAATTCTTCCCTTTACTGTCACAACACTCCCTTTAAGCTCAAGCAAGACAAGGATCCGTAACTTCTTTCAGGGTAGAAAGTTCTTCTGAGAAGGAGGTGGTTCATAAAGGCACTTAGGAGGCACATCGTTTTGAGTTTCAGAACTGTTTCAATTCACTCTTCTGCCTACTTGGCCCAGCTACTCAGTACTATCTTTGAGGTGGTGGTAACAATATCTACCACAAAAGTTTGTGAGGATTAAAAGAAAAGGAGGGAACTGGGCTCAGTGAGCCATGCTATAATCCTAACCACTTGGCAGGCTGAGACAGGGGAGTCTCAAGTTCAAGGCCATTCTGGGAAATCTAGTGATCCTGTTTCAAAGTAAAAAATAAAAAGGGGTGGATATGTAACTCAGTGATACAGCATGTGTGAATTTAATCGCCAATACCAAAGGAAGGAGGAAAGAAAGAAAGAAAGAGAGAGAGAGAGAGAAAAGAAAGAAAGAAAGAAAGAAAGAAAGAAAGAAAGGAAGGAAGGAAGGAAGGAAGGAAGGAAGGAAGGAAGGAAGGAAGGAAGGAAGGAAAGAAGGAAGGAAAAGAGAAAATCAGAAAGGAAGAGAGAACATTTTCTATCACTGCACCTGGCTCATAATGAATACTCAGAATGGTAGCTAAGAGCAGCACTAACTTTAGCTTCTGCCTCTCATTTTCTAAGTGCTACTTAATTTTGCCTAGCTTTAGTGAGCTTTGTAGTTGTTTTCATGTCCCTTTATTTTTTGTTCAAACCATTGGCCTTGGGTATACGAGATGTTTCCTTCCTTGTGTTTCATTTACCTCCATGTAAGCTTCTCTACGGCCTCATTTTCTTAAAAATTGATCTCATACTACTAAGTTTCATAGAAGTCTTTCAGGCAAGACTCCTGCTAAGTTATCAAATAATTATTATTGGGCCATCAGCCATTTCAAGTTTATGAAATGTATTATTTGGTCTATGTAAGTGGCACTTGCTCTGTATTGAGATTCAGTTCATCTGTTTTCCTTAGCTGTATCCACTGGAATCTAAGAACCCTTAAACATGGTTTAAAGAAAATGATTAGCAATATCAATGCACAGTGGAGAGGCTGGAGAAGACAGAGTCCCTAAGGTAGAACAGGGCTGTGTGAGAATCAGGCCTGTTAGACTCGGGTTGGTGGTTATACACACTGAATAGAGTTTTCTTTTCCATGGCTGTGGTCATATCTGGTACAGGTTTGAGCACATGAACCCTTGGCCTGAAACAACAGCTTTCAGGTGAGTCTGGTGCCAGAAGCTGGTCAGCTCCATAATCTTGTCCCTTTTCCTAAACTAGAATTCCCTATTCTCTTGTTTTTTCTGATGATAAAGATATAATCTAGGAAAGAGGTGAGTGTTTCTCCACTAATATCTGTTCTCTTTTGTCATTATCTTTATGTGTTGCTCATTTAGAGAATTATTTGTATGCATGTTTTATCTCGGCCCAGTATGCTTCTGTTACCCCACATCCTTGGGCCTGGCCACCTCCTTACTGTACTATTTGGTGAGTAGCAGAATGAAACAGTCTCCCTTGAAAAATCCTTCTTACTAGATCAAAATCCTCAGAAAATATCTTCCCATGTCATATCCCAAATCTCCTGTCCTGGAAATGAGCACCAAAGTTTGCTACCAGAGGGCCAGAGATTTAGCTCAGTTCCAGTGTCTGCCTAGCAAATCCAAGTACTGAGTTCGATTTCTGGTTCCACAATGCCAGGCATGGTGACTCACACCTGTAATCCCAGCACTCGGGAGGCAGAGGCAGGAGGATTGCTGGATTCAAGGCTTACCTGGGCTACATAGTGAGCTCAGGGCCAGCCTAAGCTACAAAGCGAGACCCTGTCTCAAAAAAAAAAAAACAAACCCTAAAAAAAAGTTTGCTACCAGATATGATACAATTGAAACAACAGAGAACTTTCTTAAAACAGTGAAAGCTCACAGGGGCCTTTGGTTTAAAAGATATAGAAATTAATTCCTGGGAATTTATGAGGTACACACACCTCTCCAGACTTCCTCCTTCTTGGTTTATGATATCTTAGCATTTATACATTTAAACATGTGCTAATGCATATTTAACGATACTGACTCTACCTGGAAGCATCCTGGCTAGTTCCATGACAGGGCCACCTATAAGAGGATAAGGAGGTTTGAGCAGTGGAAGGGGAAGCCTTTGTTACTTAGACTACAGCAGTGGGAGAATGGAGTAAGAATATGGTTTATGGGCTGGAGGCTTAGCTCAGTGGTTCTGGTGCCTGCCTCACAAGCGCAAGGTCCTGAGTTCGATCCCTGGTAACCACATATAATGCTGGGCATGGAGACTCACGCCCACCAACAATCAGCACCACATACCACAATGCCGGGCGTGATGGCTCATGCCTGTCATCCCAGCACTTGGGAGGCAGAGGCAGGAGGATTGCTGAGTTCGAGGCTTGCCTGGGCACCATAGTGAGCTCAGGGCCAGCCTGAACTACAAAGTGAGACCCTGTCTCAAAAGAAAAAAAAAAAAAGCCTAGGGTACAGCTGACTCACTTAAAAGCCAGATATACTAAAAATACCCCAAAGACTACAGCTTTTGTAATGTGAGTAAAGAGCATTAGAAGAAAAAAAAAAACATATTTTCAAACATGGCTGCTCCTAAACCTGTGAGCAAGGTAAATCCACAACTATCGTGGGAGGATGTCCTTCTGAAGTCCGACCTTAATTTCTCCATTGCTGTTTTATTTGCCTGTATTAAGTGTAGCTTTGTAGTTGTCTTAGAGTTGTTTTTAGTGTGTGTGTTTTGCCTTCACAGGTAAACTCTTCCTAGGCAGCATGTGATTCTTAAGAGGAATTTTTTTTTTTTTTTTGAGATAGGGTCTCACTTTGTAGTTCAGGCTGGCCCTGAGCTCACTATGTAGCCCAGGCAAGCCTCGACCTCAGCAATCCTCCTGCCTCTGCCTCCCGAGTGCTGGGATGACAGGCGTGAGCCACCACACCCGGCACTGTGGTATACCGTATTGATGGTTGGTGGGCGTGAGTCGCCACGCCCAGCATTGTATGTGGTTACCGGCATGGAACTCAGGACCTTGCGCTTGCGAGGCAAGCACCAAACCACTGAGCTAAATCTCCAGCCCTAGAGAGGAATGTTTTAATCCTCCTTCCCCGAAATGCCCATGTCAAGGCCGTGCTGGAGAGGAAGCCCAAGAGCAGTTACTAACCAACCACAGTTGGGAGCCCAGAAAAGACAACAATCAACATCCTGCAGTCAACGACTTGGCTCCAGACCAACATATAATGTGATGGTTTCCTCGTCGTAAGACAAGTATTGTCTGGAGGAGTCTGTGTATGATCTGGAGGAGAAAGGACAAGCTGAATCCGAGTTCAGTTCCTACACTGCCTTCCCTATGAGCCGGGAGACTCAGTGGAAAGAGGTTGATCGGAGCCCTCCTTAGAGAAACTCAGGTCTCTCAGTTCTAACCTGGTCCCTTTCCTCACCATTCTCAACTGTGATTCTGTCTTGGCAAAGAGTCCACACTGAATGTTCTCAAAGTACTTTGTAGACTTTAATTAGTTCCGTGGGAAGGAAGGCAAAGCTCAGCCTTGATTTTGCCAAAAGAGATGATGGCAGTGGGGGTGGAGGGAAGGAAAGGATGGACCACCAGAGTGGGTGTGAAACTTACTGAAGGCCATGCTGTATGGGAGGGACTGGGGTTAAAATTTTGAGTCTCAAGTCTTGGTAAAACTTTCATAGGTTTCCAGATTCCTCAACAGGCAGTGGGCTCACCCTACTAACCTACTTTGCCAGGGTGTTGTTGATGAATGCTTATAAACCCTGTCCTAGATGATAGGTTTGGAGGATTGTTAAGGAAGGCGTGTCATTAAATCTCTACTCACCCCCTCCTCGACAAATAGTCCCCGAGGGAAATGGCTGCCAGCCAGAATCCAGGGGCCTCCATTTCTGTGGGTGGACCAAGATTGGAAAAGAAGAGGATGTTTCCATAGGGAAGGAATCAAGCCATGGGAATGGGTGAGAGGCAGGCTGAGGAAGTCCTGAGATAGGTGACATATGGCCAGGTGACCCAGAAAAGGTTGTTAGATCACTGGCTTCCACTAAAATAATCATGGATGATTTTCTCAAATTCAGGATAAATTGTTTGTAGTAATTTCCCTTCCGCCTTTGTAAAAGAGAGGAGAAAATCTCTCTGAGCCCCTCCACAAGACAATCGGTTTCTACCCAATTAGGGACACCATCTACCCACAGGATCGCTCTGTACTTTTCTAAAAGAAGTGGTTAAAATGGGTGTGGTGATTGATGCACACCTGTAATCCAGCTATGTGAGACATTGAGGCAGGAGGATCCTAAATTTGAGGCCAGTCTGCACAATTTATAGAGAACCTGTCAGAAAAATTTAAAAAGTGCTATGGAGTAATTCAGTGGTAAAGGATTCCCTCCCCCACCCCCACAGACACTTTGGGCTCTGATATTAGAGACGTAGGTTGTAATCCTTCTTTTCCACCTTCTTCCTGTGTGTACTTGAGTGGGTTACTTAATTTCTCTAAACCTTACTTTCCTCATCTGTGAAATGGTCACAGTAAGCATGGGTTACTCAAGGATTTGTTGTGAAAATTAAATGCAATAATTTAGGTAAAGCCTTAACATAGAGCCTGGCTTATAGTAAGTACTTAACCAATTTTAGCTACTCACTATTTTCTCTTTGAAAAATGGCTCTGTGCCCAGTTTGGAGACTGTCCCTAAGTCATTTCTTTGGTCAGTTTCTGATGCCTTTCTTGGCCCCTTGACTGTCTTCCACCTGATCAATGAAAAGTTAGGAAGTGCAAATACAAAATTCTTTTTTCATGACAGTTAAGACAAGTAGAGTTAGGAAAGTTGAATAGCTGGTGGAAACAATATAACTTAGATTAACCTGGCTCTGCATGGTAGATGTGTTCTCACAAATGCTAATTGGTTACTTCACGTTTAGTGATGTCCTCTGTGATACTAAAGTAATATTCTCATGGAGACAAAAACTACAGTTAAGGGAAGAAAAACTAATACTGAAGCATGAGACACTTCCCATATCCAGGTCTAATTGAATTGTCCCAATCATCCATTAAAGAGGCCTTATTATTTCCATTCTTATGGATTAAACAATTGAAACTCAGACAGCTTAAGTAACATCATCGAAACTACTCTCCTAGGAGTGGTGGAGCCTGACTCTGAGGATGTTCTGGGTCCCAAACCTGCCCATTTCCCACTATGTCACTCAGAGGGTCTCTGTTCGTGCCAGTGGTCAGCCGATGGGCACTTAGGTTTTCCCACACACTGCCTGCCCTTGGCTGCTGCCACAGTGGACTTTCTGGTATCTCAGGCCTCTGATGCCACATGCTGCTTTGTGTTGGCCCTTCAGTCTAGAGGGTC
>PVIC010004942.1:31648-60228 GCA_004025085.1 Thryonomys swinderianus | reverse complement strand
CTCTGCTTCCTGAGTGCTGGGATGACAGGCGTGAGCCACCACACCTGGCACTGTGGTAGGTGGCATTGATTGTTGGTGGGCATGAGTCTCCACGCCCAGCATTGTATGTGGTTACCGGGGATTGAACTCAGGTCCTTGTGCTTGCGAGGCAGGTGCTGGAACCACTGAGCTAACTCTCTGGCCCCAACCCTGCATGGTTTTGACTGATAAAGAAAGCTACCTCTGGCTTTTTCCCTCTTCCTCTGTACTAGGATTGAACCCCAGGGCTTTCTCACCTTCTCACTGAGCTACATCATCAACCCCTTTTTCTTTCTCTTTTTCCTTCTTTCCTTCTTTTCTTTCCTTCCTGCCTTCCTTTCTATCTCTCCTTCTTCCTTTCTTCCTTCCTTCCTTTCTTTCTTCCTTCCTTCCTTCTTTCCTTCCTTTTCTTTCTTTCTTTCTTTCTTTCTTTCTTTCTTTCTTTCTTTCTTTCTTTCTTTCTTTCTTTCTTTCTTTCTTTCTTTCTTTCTTTCTTTCTTTCTTTCTTTCTTTCTCTTTCTTTCTTTCCCTCTTTCTATCTTTCTGTTTTTGAGACAGTCTTGCTAAGTTGCCCAAGCTGAGCTGGAACCTATGATTCTCCTGCTTCAGCCTCCCAGAGTGGTTTGTATTTACTTGTTTATAAGTAAATACAATGTCTCAAGTACAGGGTCTCACTTTGTAGTTCAGGCTGGCCCTGAGCTCACTAGGTAGCCCAGGCCAGCCTTGAATTCACAACAATCCTCCTGCCTCTGCCTTCTGAGTGCTGAGATTACAGATGTGAGCCACCATGCCCAGCACTGTGGTATGTAGTTATGAGTGCCGGGATTATAGGCATGTTGTATGTGGTTATTGGAGATCAAACTCGGGACCTCGCACTTGCCAGGCAGACACCAGAACCAATGAGCTAAATCCCTGGTGTTTTTATTTTGAGACAGGGTCTCGCTTTGTAGTTCAGGCTGGCCCTGAGCTCACTATGTAGTCCAGGCAAGCCTCAAACTCAGCAACCCTCCTGTCTCTGCCTCCTGAGTGCTGGGGTGACATCCATGACCCACCACGCCTGGAATGTGGTACTGATTGATGGTGGGCGTGAGTCACCACACCCAGTATTATTGTATGTGATTACCAGGGATCGAACCAGGGACCTTGCGCTTGCCAGGCAGGTGCTGGAACCACTGAGCTAAATCTCCCACCCTGGTTTGTACCTTTAACGTGGAAGAAACTGGCCACTTTCAGAGATGAACGTCTTCGAGCATCTAATCCTTCAGGAGGCAGCACCAGCCCCAGGGTTTAGCTGGGAAAGAAGCCACCAGTTGCAAAATGTAGGCTGTTGCCCCAGGAGAAGTGACTGCACTCCAATTTTATTGGTGTCATTGTTGCTTTTATTAGGGCTTTGATTAACAAAGTTCCGAGATGCAAAGCACAAACCTAATAAAGGTATCTAGAACATATAAAGAACACATAACTCAATAATAAGACAAACAACCTAATAAAAAATGAGCAAAACTTTGAACAAACTCTTGCAATGAGATACAGATGGGATTTAGGAGCCCATGAGAAGATCATTGCTCACCATCATCCCCGCGGCCAGGAGCGTGGGCACGGGCATGGTTGTGACATCGAGGCTCGGTGAGCCCTGCACACATGCCTGCCACTTCCAGACTTGAGACACAGGTGAGCAGAGAAACGCTCGGCCCCCCTCAGCAACAGCCTGGTGTCTGTTATGACCATGTGTGTGTGTCTGTGGGTGCAGTCCCATGTCTAGCCATGTATGGTGGGGAAATGGAGACATGTTACATGCAGGTCTGTATGTGAATGTTTACAGCAGCTTTGGCCATGAAGTCCCCAAACTGGAAGTACCTTGCTATCTATTGGGGATCTGAGACTTCTATATAAAACAATATGACTCAGCAATAAAAGGGACAAACTGATACAAATAGCAAAGTGCCTATTGAAAAGTTATGTGAAGGTGCACTTCTATAATTTCAGCACTGAGGAGGCTGAGGCAGGAAAGTCGTCATGAGTTGAAGGCCAGCCTGGGCTACATATCGAGCTCAGGCCCAGCTGGAAATATATAACAAGACCAGCCCCACCCCCCACAAAAGAAGAAAAATGAAGAGGAGAAAAGAAATGATGTTAGCCAGGTTTGACGGTGCATACTTATATCCCAGCACTTTGGGAGGCTGTTGTGGCAAAAGGATTGCAAGTCTGAGCACAGCCTGGGCAATTTAGTGATTTAACATGACTCTGTCTCAAAATAAAAATAAAAAGGGCAGGGGCTGCAGCTCAGGATGAAGGCCAGTATTCGATCTCCTGTATCTGAAAATAAACTCAGTTAATATGTTGAGGGAAAAGCCAGACACGGCAGGCTGCACCCTGTGCATTCTGTTCAGGTGATGACCCAGCATATCACAGGAACAGGTAATATAGATTAGTAGTTGCTGGGAGATGATGACACCCGACTATCATGGGGTATGAGGGAACTTTTAGGATGAAGGAAACGTTCTATACCCAGTTTGTGGTGGTTACGTGACTATTTCATTTTTCAAAACATGAAATAGTGCTGGGCATGGGGGTGCACATCTGTAATCCCAGCACTTGGGAGCTGAGGAGGAATTCAAGGCCATAAATTCAAGATTAGCCTGGGCTACACAGTGAGTTTAAGAACATCCTAAACTACATAGTGAGACCCTATCTCAAAACACAAATAAATTGGGGCCGGAGGGTTATCTCAGTGGTTCCGGCGCCTGCCTCGCAAGTGCAAGGACCTGAGTTCGATCCCCGGTTACCACATATAATGCTGGGCGTGGTGGCTCACGCCTGTCATCCCAGCACTCGGGAGGCAGAGACAGGAGGATTGCTGAGTTCACGGCGGCTTGCCTGGGCACCATAGTGAGCTCAGGGCCAGCCTGAACTACAAAGCGAGACCCTGTCTCCAAAAAGCAAGAAAAAAAAAAAAAAAAAACCACAAATAAATAAATAAATAAATAATCATACACTTCCAAAGGGAAAAATCTTATTTATATAAATTGTACCTCAATCAACCTGACTGTAAAATGTTTTGTAAGTTTCAGGTAATCTGTTCCTTACCTTCCTCTCTCCTCCAGCCTTGTTATTGGCAGTGAATCAATTTACAGAGGAAAGAATTCTAAGGAGCACATATATTCAACTACTGCAAAATAGGTTCACTATGGCTACATTTCTTTCCTCTATATTTTGGCTCTCCCAGGAGTTAATATTTACCCTAGTATGGGCTGCTCTCTGATCTGCTGCATAGCTGTTCAAGGACTTTACTGGGCACCATTCCTCTGCCTCTCTGGCCGTAGGATTTCTGCTTCCTGGATCCTTGATCTTCCCCTACATTGTATTTTCTTTGGGGCACGGCACATCCTCCAAGAGCTTCTGGAGATGAGGTGCACAGAACATAAATTTTCTTCTATTTTTTTTCTTTGAGATAGGGTCTTACTATGTAGCCGGGGCTGTCCTTGAACTTGCTTTGTAGCCCAGGGTGGCCTCAAACTTGTGATCCCACTCTCAGCCTTCCAAGTGATGAAATTACAGGACTGCTCTACCACATCCAGCCCATTTTCTAAGCATTTGTGCTGTAAAAGCATCTTTTAGGGCTGAGAAGGTGGCTCAGTGGTATAGGTCTTGTTTAGTGTACACGAGGCCCTGGTACAGTCTCCTAGTGATCCTCCTGCCTCAGCCTTCCTCTCTTCCCAGCCTCTGAAAGCATTTTGGATCCCCTTGCACAGTTGGTTGATAGTTTGGCCGGGTATAGAACTCCAGGTTGGAAATTGTGCACCAGAGCCTCAAGTCATTGATTCCAGTGGCATATTGCTTCCAGTTGTGGTGTGAGACCATTCTGTACCCATGCCCTTTGAATGTGACCTGTGCTTTCCTCCGTGGAAGCTCCAGGAGTCCTACCTTTATTCTTACTGATTTAAAGTTTTTAGACAATGTGTGCTGGTTTACCCACTAACTATGGGCTATCTCGGGGGGATTTCTTCATCAGCATACTTACATCATACTTACATTCAATACTTCGGTTCTAGGAGTTTTTTCTTAAAATCTTCGTTGACAATTCCATTCCTCCTGTTTTCTCTCTTTCTTTCTTTGTGGAAGTCCTGAAATCATATGTTTGATTTCTTCAGTGAGTCTTTTAATTTTTATTTTTCCTCGTCTCTGTCTGCTTGCCTTTTGTTTCTGCTTCTTAGGCGACTGCTCCAATTTGATGAGATGATACCTCAAGAGCCTCTGACCCAGTTTCATGGCTCTAAATACTGTTTATGTTTTCATGGTTCCCAAATTTACATCTCCACCTGGCCCTGCCCTACACTCCAGAGTCCTTCATCCAACTGCCTTCCCAACAGCTCCTCCTCCACACCTAATAAGTATGTTAATAATATGTTCCTCATGGTTTGTGTCGAGACATCCTCCAAAGCCTTGTGCAGTCATAGGTGGGGCTTTTCAGGGGTGGCTAAATCTAGAGTGCGTGATGCTGGGACGAAGGTTGGATAATCAGTGAATCCGTCCCCTGACTGGTTCACCACCACTCGAATCCAGGAGCCTGGATTCCACATGAGGGACAGAAAGAGGCTTATCTGCCCCTTTGCATGGTTTTCCTGTCTTTAGCCTAGCTGAACTGTCCCCCTGCAGTGCCCCTGTGCCCGTGCCGCCCCGCCTGGAGCCAGCCGACCATGGACTGACACCTCTACAAGCTGTGCCAAATAAACCTTTCCCTCTTCAACTCTGGGTGTTGCGTGTTTTGTTTCCCCAAATAATCTCCTGTTTTCTCCCCCGGGGCTGGGCTGGATCATGATTTACAGATATGATCAGCTGAGGCTGAGAGACGAGGATATGGTCCTGGATTGCCCAGGTGCCTCCAGGCCGTCACCTTGGGAGGAAGGCAACAAGGTCAAAGCAGGAAGTAGGAGATAGGACAGCAGAAGGGAGTGGTCCGAGTGACACAGCACGGGCTCATAAACCCAGGACACAGGTGAAAGAGAGAAGACAGGAGCTGGGTTCTCCGGGAGGAAGCAGCCCGCCCAGCTCCTTGGCGGTAGACCGGGGAGGCGGACTGCAGGCTTCCGGCCCCCAGAACGGAAGTGAATCGGGCAGTTTACAGAACCTGTCACAGCCGCAGTCTGGAGCCTGGGCATCGCTGCCCCTGCTCCTACCCCAGCCTCCTCAGGCTCCTTGGGCCCGTGACCGGTGTCCCCCTCGGCGCCCCCGCCCCGCACACCATCTCTCCAGTTCACATAAGCTTCTCTCAGTTCTGACTTGGAAACACTGTCTCAGTTCCCACCAACTCCAGAGCTACCCGCAGGGGCCCAGGCGCTATCATCCCACTGGACTGAGTTAGTCCCCCCGCCACTGTGGCCGTTACCGCGTGAAGGCGCCCCACGGCCCGGCCGCTCCTGCCTTTCCCTGCCATGGGATGCGTCCGTGTTCCTCTTTCCTGAGTGCAGGACGCACTGGGAGTCTGGGGCAGACGCGGAGGAGAGGGTGTCAGTTCCTCCTCAGAGAACCCTGCAGCACCTGCAGAAGTGTCTGCCTGTCCACCGTCCGTTCTCAGCCTGGCACCCAGCGAGAGGCTCTGAGAGGATGTAAGGGAACTTCACATGTCTCTCAAAGCCCCACATGTCCTCTGTCTCACCTGGCAAAAGCCAAGTGCCCCAGCTCCACACCATGCCACTTCCCAGCTCTTCTTCACCCCAGCCACCCCAGCCCACTCTGCTCCAGCCACACCCCGCCTCAGGGCCTTTGCACTTGCTCTGCCTCTTCCCTCATGTCCTGTAGGACCAGGGCCAGCCCCGTAATCTCTAGGACCGAAGTGCACAAAGAAAACACAAGACTCCTCACTTAAAGGACAGGGGACAATGCCACCAACTGCTCTAAAGTATTAGCGCTTCCTTTCCTTCCACAGCCCTGTCTTTATCTCGTAGTGGTGGGTTTTGCTTGCTACTTGCTGGCACAAGTCTGCAACTCCGGGATGGCTGCACTCAGGCCGGACAGGGGCCCACGGCTTGGGCACAGATGGCTCTGCAGCACGGAAGCCAGATCCCTCGGGCTTTCGCCCCTGTGCTGGGCACTCAGTGCTGTGACCGGCCCTCAGGCCCGCACCCAGGCCCACGGGAGGCAGTCCCAACTGAGGCACCAGGAGCTCTGACGGAGCCATGGGTGCCAAAGACCCGCCTGAGTCCAGGAGCGGGAGGGGGGAGAGACCACTTGCAAGCCAAGGCGGGGGTGCCCAGGTTGGGCCACAGGTGCCAGGGACCTACCACAGCCAGGAAGCCAGAGGTCAGGCTGCCGAGAAGCTGCAGTCCCAGCCTCAGCCTGAGGGGCATTCGCCAAGGGGCACGGGCTCCTCCCCCACACGGTCTGCCTCCCTGGCATCGGTCCTCAGGGCACTTCGGGTGGCATCTCCATGCTGCCAGCATCCCTCTCAGTACTGGGACAACCGCTCTCCGGGTGCCCCCTCCTGGTGCCGTACGCGTGTGTGGGGACTCCGAGGTGACGGGGACGCTCCTCTCACCGCCATCACCCCAATGCCCGTGGCCCTCGGGAGGCGTGCTGGGGTCCCGCGCCCTCTCCCACCTCTGTCGCACACAGTTCCCGAAGCCTCAGCCCCGTCTACCTCGCGAGGCCCCCGGGTCCCGCGCGGAAGGGCCCCGGGTGGAGCACTCACCCACAGTGCAAGCGTGACAAGCCTTGTCACCACCCCGGAGGCACAGGGGTCACCACCCAGCTCCGCGGGGCAGCGCACGGAATCAGCGAGGCTGAACCACGTGCCCAAGGCCGACCACCGCTAAGCGCTGCGCGGACGCTTGGCCCCGGGCCGCTGACCGCAGAGCCTGCGCCTCTCACTGTCCGCATGGCTGTCTCTGCCGGGTCCGCCATGTTTGAGCTGGCAGCGGCAGCACAGTGCAGCAAGCCCTGGCCGGGAGGCTGTGGAGTTTCCTGTAATTAGGCCTCCGGGGTGGGGCAGAGTCCCTGCCAGGTGGAGGCAGTTCCCAGGGATGTGGGAGGTGCTCTGCTGTCCCGGGCCTTCCGGAGTCCATGCCAGCTTCTGTCACCCCACAGCAGATGCCCGGGTGCCCCAAAGGACAGTGGTGCATCCACCACCTCCATGCTGCAGAGGGACTCAGTGGGCAAGAGGTGCAGGACTCAGACAGAGACAGCGGAGTAACCTCCCTTGGGGCACAGGCCACCCGCCCTGCAAAGCACTCTGGGAGGCGGAGCTGGGCAGGAACTCGGGTTGAGGCCAGCAGGCTGAGGCCACTGCTGGGGGAGGAGCTGAGGGGCGAAGCAAGGCTGCTCCAGACGTTCCTGTCGGAAGCCCAGACACGCCCGCTCGAGGGCGAGGGCGAGGGCACCCAGGCCCAGAGGCCACACAGCCCGCGCCTGAGGTCCTGAGGTTCCGGGTGGCCCTGGCTGAGCAGCAGTCCCTGGCCTGCAGTTCCATCACCAAGCCCTGGCTGAGGGAAGCTGGACTCCCAGCCCAGGAAAAGCAGCCGCGTCCGCAGCCCCTTTACCTTTGCCCTGCCTGCCTGCCCCATGTCCTTCCGTGACATGCTAGGGTCCTGCCCCGGGGACCCTGACCGCACGGCCTCTACTGCCCCCGTGCCCAGCCTTTGCCCCTACTGTTGCTCCCTCAGGATCCCCTGGGCTCTGTCTTCTCTAGTTAAAATCAACTAGACAGTTGGGGGTGGTGCGCAGGCCTGTATTCCTAGCACGGTGGGAGACTGAGGCCAGATCTCAAGTTCAAGCCTAGTCAAAACAACTTAGTGTCTCAGAATCAAAAATTAAAAAAGATAGGGATGTAGCTTGGTGTGAAGACCCTGGGTTTAACTCGCCTCCCAACCACAAAAACAAAACAGAAAAACCCAAAACCCAAAACAGATTGATTCGGTTTCAAGGCTCAGCAAGGTGCCACCTGCTCCAGGAAGCCTCGGTGCCCACTCCTGACAGGGCAAGCTGCAGGAAAGGGGGCAGCCCGGGGCCTGCCTTACAGCATCGGCTGCGTGCAGCGATTTCCTGGCTGCCTGAGGCTGTGGAGAGGCCGCGGCCCCTGCCCCCAGCTGGGGCTGACTCTTGGTATTGTGTATGGACAATGAGGGGGCTCAGCCCAAAGCCCGCCTGGCATGTGGAAGCATGTCACCTGTTGGTAGTTGGTTACACATTCCCAGACGCCACTGATGGCAACTAACCTGTCCACCGCCATGCCGATAGGCAGGAGTCTGTGCTGGGTGCTGGCACCTGGGCAGGAAGATGACAGAGGCCCAGCCGTACTGCACCCCAGCCTCTGGGCCCCAACTCCGATTGCCCCGATGACCTCCGGCTCTGCCCCCCTCGTCTCGGCCCGTCACACGGGCTGCCTTCCCTGCCTACACCCATCCTTCCCCTCACCGCCTCTCTGTGGCCCTCCTCTGCGAGGGCCTGGGACTCAGAGGCACACAGGGAAAGGATGAGGAAGGACCTCAGAGACCTTCCTGCCTCTGCAGCTGGGGAGCTAGGCCTCCGGGGTCAGGAGGCTGGCTGAGGGTGCAGCGACCGATGTCCCGGGAGGCAGCAGGCCACTCCGGGGACCTCAAAGCAGGCCTTTGTCCCGGTCACAGCGTGATCCGGGCCCCGGAAGGCCCCAGAGCTGTAGTTTCAGGTCGGTTTCCAGGCGTCCCAGGGACACAGCGCCCTGCAGTGTATCCCGCAGTCGCCTGGTGCTCAGCGTCCTGCTGGGCGCCCAGGGCTCCAGCGGCGGCGGGGCTCTCCCTGGACTCCGGCCCTCTGGCTGTGCGCCGTGGTCCCTGGCCAGCCGGGTCCCCACGCCGCTCTTCGTCGTGGGCTCCGCCAGCACTCTCCCCAAATGTCCGCACAGTCCCGGGCCGGATCCGACCCCATCAGGTCACCCTCAAGCTCTGTGGCTCTTGATTGCCACAGGATAAAGTCTGACCCCCCTTGGACCGCCTGGGCTCGCGGTGCCTTCTAGAGGCCTGAGCCGCCCTTGAGCGGGGAGGGATGTTGCACACCGAGAGGCGGCAGCACTGCCCCGTGTCCAGGCACAGCCCGTGGCAGGGACCACGGCGCACAGCCAGAGGGCTGGAGTCCACGGACACCGGACAGCCGGACGCGGTGTTTAGGGCCCTCAGTCCAGGCCTGGGGTCTTGTGGAAGAAGGCCTCCTGTGGTGTCCTGTGCCCCGCTCTGTCGCACACACCTGTAATCCAGCTACTCAGGTGGCTAAGGTGGGAGGGATGCAAATCTGAGTCCAAACAGGGAAGTTTAACAAGATCCCGTCTCAAAACAGTAATTTTAAAGAACTGATGATGGTGGGGCCGGAGATTTAGCTCAGTGGTTTCGACACCTGCCTCGCAAGCACAAGGTCCTAAGTTCGATACCGGTAACCACATAGAATGCTGGGCGTGGAGACTCACGCCCACCAGCAATCCATACCACTACCACAGTACCAGGCGTGGTGGCTCACGCCTGTCATCCCAGCACTCGGGAGGCAGAGACAGGAGGATGGCTGAGTTCACGGCGGCTTTCCTGGGCTCCATAGTGAGCTCAGGGCCAGCCTGAACTACAAAGCGAGACCCTGTCTAAAAAAAAAAAAAAAAAAAAAAAAAGAACTGATGATGTAGTTTAGTTGTACGGTGCTTATGTTGTGTGTGTGTGTGTATTGTAGTGTAGGTTAGCCTTGAGTGTGATACTGAGCCCAGACTGGCCTTGAACTGCCCCAGCCTTCTGAGCATTTGGATTACAGGTGTGTGCCACCATGCCCAGGTTTATATCTCTATTCCTGTGAATGGTTCAGAACAGGCAAATCCATAGAGATAGAAAGTAGACTCACGGTTGCTAAACTGTGGGAGTGGGGAATGGGATGTTGCTAACAGGTGTGGGGCGTGTTCCTGGGTGGCAAGAAGGATGGAACTAGGCAGTGGTGTTGGCTGTATGACCTCGAGAATGTACCAAAAGCCCTTGACTGTCCACTTCAACCGAGGACCTGGGTTTGGGGAATGTAGCTTAATGGTACAGCATGTATCAGCCCGCTTGGGATGCTGGGTTTAATCCCCAACACTAAAATAAATGAATAAGACCGAGAGGGGACGCTTGATGGCACGTGACACTCGTATGCCACCTGCGCAGACCCGCTGCTCCTGACTGCTCTGGGAAGACCAGGCTGCCAGTGTCCTCCGGCTCCTGCCCTGGTGCCCCTGGCGTCCTGCACACCGAGCACACATGAGCACTGCCCGCGCTCACCTGCACAGCACCACCAGTGCCCACAGGAAGCTGCGTGCAGAAGGGGGTCTTGCCGAGGAGTAGACTCTTGTAATTATTAGTGTGTGGATTGGATTGCTGAGTGCCGAATGCTTGCCAGGTGCCAGGCCTGGGTGCTGAGTGCTCGGCCCACACATCGCCTCATTCTGCCCAAGGTGACCTTGAAATCAGGTGCTCCATCCCCTCGTTGCAGATGTAGAAACTGAGAGCAGGAGACACCGCGCACTGGAGCACTCGAGGTAGCAGAGTCAGGATTTGTGCCCAGCTGCCCTGAGGGCGACACTCTGGAGCCGCCTGGAAAACAACCTCCTGTGATCCGTCAGCCCCACTGGGCTTCCTGTTCCCAGACATGGGTTTCCTATGCTTGTGGCTATGCCCACTGACTGGATGCAGTTCGTGACTTTGTGCCACCTGAGACCTGTCTTCGTGCAGAAAGGCAGTGGAAGAGCCTTTCCTTAGCGTGGAGGGAGACAGCGGCAGGAGCGCCTGTCCCGATCCCACCACCCCGGGCCTGCACCCCGACCTGGGGCAGTGACCTGCTCCACAGCAGACAGAAGACTTGTGCCCGGCAGGCACAAGGTCAGACTGCATTTCACTCTCGCTGTGCCCCCTGGGAGGAGCCTGTGCCCATGGGGTGGGGCTGGGCACCCCGACTCTCCAGGCCTGCGAGACGGCCTGGTCTGTCTCTGTCCCGGGACCAACTCCGGTGGTCTAATCATCAGTGGACACGTCGAGCCTTTGCTTGCAGGCGGAATTCGGGATCTGTGTGCTGGGCCGATTATCTCGGACACATTATTTTGTGTAAGATCACTTAGCTGATAAAACTGAAATAAAGAGAGGTCCATTAACCGACACTAGCCTCTTGGCTCCTGGGGGTCCTTGGGAGGTCACCAAGGAGCCATTGTTTTGGGGATTACAAAGTTGCTTCTAGAAAATTTGCTTAAAACTATAGCCCAGCACTGTAGTTGTCTGGTTTTCAGACCCCATCCGTGCCTCCGCCTCCGTGGCGCTTGGGGCCCTGGAGATGTGCCCGCCCCTTTGCAGATCCACCGAGGCTCGGAAAAGTCGGTGGGACAGTTCTAGGATCCCCGAGGAGCGCGGCTGGGCCCTCCCAGCCTGGACGCGGGGTCTGTGCGTGCCTCAGCGAGGGACTGAGCCTCAGCCGACAGGGCGCTGCCTCTGCTGCTCAGCTCCCGGCCAGGGCCCCTCCCTCTCCCTCGCCGGCCTGGGCAGCCGCTGGCTGGCCGCCTACCGCCCTGAAGACGTCCCTGTCAGGCATGGGCCTCCAGCGGGGCACTTGCTTCTGCTGTTTGCACGCTGCGGGGGCGGGTGGAGGTCGGGATGTAGGGGCCCCGTGAAGAGGGGGCGGTATCCGCCCGGCTCTCACAGCCTCTGCGTTCAGCTGCGGCCCTCTGAGGCGCGCCTAACTCCACGGCTTACCTGAGCGCTGCCTCTGGACGCCACGCAGGCACGAGTGCGGCCCCACCGAGGTGTCACGAACCACTCGGCTTCCCTCACGTTCGTCCCCTCCCGGTTGCTGCCGTGGGCCCGAGCACCCCGTCAGACGGTGCCTCCCCAGCCGCGGCCTCTGCCGCGTGCCGCCTCGCTGCAGCTCCAGGGGACGCGCCGGTCAGCACGCTCCGCTCGGGCGACCGCAGACTCAGCTGTGTGCAGCCTGGCGCACTGCAGCGCCTGTCAGCTGGGACACAGGACCGAAGCTCTGGGACAGGAAAGGACCGCAGGGCCTAGGCCACGCGGCTCAGGGCTGGACCACAGGCTCGTTTGCCCTCAGTGGTCCCAGGCCTCCCTCTGTGGCTCTGCTCTGTGACCAGGAACTACTGCCCTTGGCCCCGTTTCCTGCCATGCATGAGCTCAGACCTACGTGACCTCTGGGGCCTTCCTGCCCCCAGCCCCCCACTTCAGATAGCCAGAAACTCCACCCCGGCTTTGCCTAGGCTGGCTCCACCCAAAGGCCTGGCCAGGGCAGCCGGATGGGCACACCCTTGTTTGGGCCTTGCCCACTGCCCCCTGGGAACTTTCCCAGAATCCAGGAAGTGGAAGACTCAGGACAGAGACCCCCAGGGTCTGCAGCCCCACCTCTGCCCTGCCACGAGACTCCAGGCCTGTCCTGGGCCTCTCCAGGGAAGCCAGACCTACTGCCCAGGGGTAGACTGTGCGCACCGGGTGCCACCAGGAGACATGGTATGACCTCACGGGGAACAGCCCCATGTGTCCCTTCCTCCCTCCTCTTCCTGTGCACTGGGAGCCTCACGGCCCCTGGGAGGGGACATCAGACCTGCCTCTGGGGGTCAGGACTTAGGTCTCACCCAGAGCTTGGAGAAATGGCAAACAGGTTTGGCTACATCGTAATAGATGAGCGAGGCACCCAAAAGCTGCAGCCCACACCATCCCCAGAGAACCTTGCCCTGTCAGCCCAACAGTCTGAGCCTCTAGTGTGAACTGAGTGGGGCCCTCCCGAGGACGAGGAGAGGGGCAGGCCCCCCACGGCTCTGCAGAGCTGTCACGGAGAACATGGCGCGGGCACAAAGGCTGTGGCTGCAGCCGAACCCGGGACGGGAATCCCCTTGACAAACAGGCTGCTTTATCTGCGGCTCACCCGGCTGCCCGGGAGGGCAGACGATGTTTTCCAGATGCTGAGGAGCTGCCTCCCCTGGCGCCTGCCCAGCCAGCTCCTGCGAACGCTTTGTGTCTGTGCCAAGTGGTAAAGCTCGGGCCCTGGGGCGGGAGGGCGCAGCAGGGTGGGGTCTCCGGGCCCTGCAAACACCCATGTGTGGGCCCGTGAGAACCTTGGGGCTCCCCCTGGCTAGGCCGGCCCTGGGGCAGCCCACTCCTGTTCTGCGGCAGGCTCTCCGGCTCCTGTGGCATGATGGGCGGTCAGGGAAGTGGCACGCAAGCAGGGTGGCAGGAGGCCCTGGCCCTTCCCTCCCGGCACTTCTGGACACTGCTGGATGAACCAGACCCGGGGAGGCCGCTGGACTCAGGGGCTGTGTTTGCATTTGCACAGACAGGCCTCCTCTGCTGTGCCCTCAGCCTCGGTTTCCTCATCTGTCTGTCTGTCTGTCTGTCAGGATGACGGTTGGGAATCAGGACCTTTGGCCTGAGAGTGGTGCCACCAACACAACCCGGGTTCCGCGCCTGGGACTCAGCCCTGTGAGAGCCGGGAGCAGGGCATGGAGGAGGGCGGGTGCTCCTCCGGGTCAGGTGGGGTCCTGCACCTGCCCTGGAGTCCTCAGCAGCTGACCTCGTGCACCAGGCACCTGGGCAGAGGGCGCCGGGCTCAGGGAGGCTCTGGGGGCCCGGGGCGCCTGTGTGCTCAGGGGAGCTGGCTGAGCGAGGGGCTTTGGGACAGCCGGCGGAGGGTCCTAGAGCTCTCGGGCCAGCAGGCGCCTGCCTGAACTTCTTCGGAGTCTCCCTGCTTCCTGTTGCCTGTCGGGGCCTGCAGCCTGCACTAGTGCGTTTCCGTTCCAGACCCCACAGTACCCTGGGGCCTGCGGGCTCTGCACTAACCCTGGTTTGAAAGCTGTGGTGTCTCCCCTCAGCCTGGGCTCCCTCTGCCACAGAGCCACGTGTGAGGCTGGGGCGAGGGTGAGGTCCCCACCTGGGGTGGCAGCTTGGTTTTGAGAGGGTAGAGGGGGCACGGAGGGTCGTGGAGGTGGGAGGTCCTAACCATAGCAGTGGGGTAGAGCCCCGTGATCCGCATTCTCCACAAAGGCCCCTTACCTGGAGTGGCCCATGGCCAAGTCTGGGCCTTAGCAGAGTCAGTGGATCAGTGCCCGATGCAGGAGGACTAACGAGGACCTGCCCTTTGGAAAGCTGAACCTGGACTGGCCCTGAGGGCCACACCCTGGGGGCAGGGCCATAACTGCTTCCAAACTGTGGAAATCCCAAATTACAACAGACTTGGTAAAGATCTTAATGGACTTTCACGTTTGTTTCAGGTTTTTGTTTTTTTTTTAAAATAGAGTCTTGCGGTATATTCTAGGCTGGCCTCAAATTTATGTGATCCTCCTGCTTCAGCCTCCCTACTGCTGGTATTGTGACATGCACCACTACATACTTCATACAGGTGATTAGTTTTATTTTCAGTTGTAGAATCTGGAAATACTTTGTTCTATTAAAAATGATAAAACGTTTCAAGGGCCTAAACAATGGAGACTGACTGTAGGCGGAGAAAAGCTGATGAAATCAGAAATAAAAGACAAAAAGCAGGTTGGTCACTTCACAGTGGCTTTCCTTGTCAGGTGGCGAGAGGGAGAGGGAACAGAGGTGCCCATACTGGCGGTTAACACCAGGTTACCCCTGGGCGGGACCGGACTTGGCTCTCTGCCCTCCGACCCAGGCTTCTCTGCGAATCCCGGCTGTTACCCGCTCCGGCTTGAGCTAGTTTCCCTTTGGCGTTGGGACTATAGTATGAGTGTCTCAGTTTTTACTTTTAATTCATTCTGTTGGGACCCTGTACCTTCCCATATTTTTTTTATTTAACAGTATAAAGATGAATATGTTAATAATATACTGAATATTGAAAGTATTTTCCTCAACCTGAAAGTTTATTCTCTGTCCCTCTCTCTCTCTCTTTCCCTCCCTCTCTCTCTCTCTTCTTTACTCTGTAGCCTAAACTGGTCTGGAACTCAAGGTAATCCTCCTGCCTCAGCCTCCTGAGAGCCAGGATTACAGGGGTGCACCATCACTTCTTGCTTTATTTTCTACTGATTTTAAGAGAAATAGAGTCATTCTGTGGGCCCCGTGGTGGCCCTGCCCAGGGCTGCAGGCTCGGTTGTCAGGCCCCCCGGATCTGTGGAGCCTGCTCCAGGCCAGCAGAGTCCTTGGGCCTGCCCACGGCCGAGAACTGACCACCTTGCACTCTGCCGTGACCTGCTCTTCCCCCCCCTCACAGGCGTGGACAGGGAGCGACACGAGGGTTAATGGGCAGAATCCTCTGTAACGAAAGCTAAGCATCTTCCTCCGGCTCTTAGACCCGCTCTTTCTTCCCGGCGCCTCCATCCTGGGAGCAGAGGGAGAAGGACCGGGGCGGGCGGAGGACACTGGGCAGGGCAGTGGGGCCAGCAGAGCTGTCCTGGAGGCCACATGCTGCAGGCAGCACCCTCCGGGGGCACCCAGAGCTGTGCAGTTCATAGCGGGGTCGTCCTAGGCGAGGAGCCGGGGGTGCTGCCTGCTGTCCTGGGCTCACTGGAGAAACCCCAGAACCCAGGAGCGCCGTGGAGGAAGAGAGGTGGGACGTGGGGAGGTAACAATAGAGGCTCCGGCCGGTCTGAGCTGTCGCGGAGTCCGGCGACATGTCTTCCGTCTGGCTGCCCGAAGGCTGCATGTATCTCACCAGCCCGGGGGTGCCCAGCCTCCTCCCTTCTGCCCCTGGGGTGCCTCCGGGCCACTAGGCCTGCTGGGCTGGACGCTGGGGGGGGGTCACTGTGATTGACGAGGGCCAGCTCCTCTCCGGCGGACCCCTGGCTGGGTGGCTGGGCCCCTGCCCTGCCTGTGGGAGTCCGTGGAGAGCTGCGTGGGCCGTCCCCGCCGGAAGAAGAGCTCCCGGGAGCAGCAGCGGAAGCCCTGTGGCTCTCTGTGCTAAGGCCGGCCCTGCTCAGCCCTGCTCCGGCCCCACAGAGAAGCAGTGAGTCACCAGCCCAGGGGACGGACGGGGACCCAGAGCCGTCCCTGTCGAGGCCGAGAGTGAGAGGGGACAGCGCAGCAGTGAGCTCACTCGGGAGGAAGCACCTGCCAGGCCTCCAGCGGCCGGCCTGACTCCTCTGTCCCTCTGTCCCCTCCATGGTGCAGGCCACACTGAGCCTGCGGGGCCCCAGAGGGACTGCGGACAGCAAGGAAGCCGGGTGACCTGCAGGAGGGCCCTGGGCCAGCAGCAGGCCCCTCTGTGTTCAAGGGGGAAACAGAGCCATCAGCACCAACCATCTGGGACAGAAGGTCATGAGTGCTGCTCACTGGTCACCGCTGTGTGGGCTGTGCCAGGGTCCCTGCCACTCCCACCATGGCTGGGTGCCAAGGCTGCACCTGGAAGCCGGGTCTGTTTACCCTTCCTGGTGGGAGGCAGGCCACTCATGGCCTCCTGTTACACGGCAGTGCCACGGGCTGCCACCCAGCCTTCCTTCCAGCCATGGGCCATGGCGGCCTCAGGACTCACCCCAGCCCAGCCGGGAAGGAGCAGGGGAGGTGGCATGCTGAGTCACTGAGTCCTCAGTATGGCGGGACTATTGGGCAGTGGCACTACGCCATCCTCAGCCCCCTGCGCCAGCCACCTGCCCAGAAAGCATCAAGTGATGGCAGGAAGTTGGGAGGTTGGGGAGCCTAGGGTCTGCCAGGCTGAGACCCGCCTCACCTTGAGCTGGCAAGCCCTGCCCCCGGCGATTAAGGGTCTTCTCTTGAGTCCCCCCCCCCTCTGTACTCAGAAAATAGCAGTAGCGCTGATCCAGAGTAGAACAACAGCCACCACCACTGGGGCAGCTGCCCAACAGGGTCCTGGTGGCTCCAGCAACCCCAGGAAGGAAAGTGCCCGGATGCCCGAGGTCACCAGTGTGACTACTCAACACTTGGTGCACGAGCTAGATCTGTGCCAGGCCCGGGGTTTGGAGGCGGCCGCATGCCCCTTTCCTGCTACCTGGTATTAGGGATCCTCATTCACCCAAAAAGTGCAGTTTTCTGCCCAAGCCATGGCAGCCGGCTGGAGATGGTCTTTGAGCACGGCCCAGGCACTATGCCCTTCTGGCCACCCAGGCCGGGCCCTGCAGGCTCAGTGTGGCCCACACCATGGAAGGGACAGAGGGACAGAGGAGTCAGGCCGGCCGCTGGAGGCCTGGCAGGTGCTTCCTCCCGAGTGAGCTCACTGCTGCGCTGTCCCCTCTCACTCTCGGCCTCGACAGGGACGGCTCTGGGTCCCCGTCCGTCCCCTGGGCTGGTGACTCACTGCTGAGCACTGCTGGGTCATCACCAGCCTGAGTCGCTCCAGCCTTGTCTGAGGGTGCCCTGGAGGGGACAGACTTCGAGGGGCCACAGCAGGGCTGAGCGTGGACAGCAGCTGTGCGGGCAGCCACGGTCCCGTGCGGCGTACGTGTGGTCGCCCCGGCCTGGCTCACCGAGGCCTGGGTGTGGGGTTGGGGCACCTTGAGAAGCACGTTGGAAAGGGTGCTGGTGCCCACCGGGAGGGGCAGCCGAGGCCTCTGAGACCACCACTGATCAGGGTGCCCACAGGGCCGCACAGAAGAGCCCAGAGGCTGCCGCGGAGCTCACAGCGAGGGGTGGGTGTTCAGAGACCCCTACGGAGCAGCACCCTCCTCGGTCAGTTCTGCTGCAGGAAGCCGGGTTTGCCGGCCTCCTTTCGGTCTCGATGTACATTTTACTCTCTGGTTAATTAATTCTGAAGAGCTACTCTTGCGTATGTGTCAGGACCTGGCTGGTGGATTTTGGGCTTCTCCAAACATGTAGGAGGCTGAAGTAGCCCCAAGACCAGGTCTGAGTGTCCAGCACTCCTGAAGCTGCCCAGAGGTCGAAACCCCTCCAGGCTGGGCCCCTGGACTCCTCTGTGACTCAGAGTCCAGCCTGAGGCTGGTGTGGAGGAGGCGGGGGTTGCTGAGTGAATCGGTGGCTTGTGGAGGGTGGAGGTGAGCGCAGCCGGCCGGGAGGGTAGGGGCTCACTGTGTCACCTTCCCTGCACATTTGCAAGAAGGAGCTATTTTAAATTTTACTTAAAACCATGCAGAAACTCCTACCATAGTCATACCAAAATCAAAGCCTTCCCAATAAAGTCCCAATCTATCCTGATCCCCCTTTGATCACGCCCCCATCCCTGTTTGGTCTATTTGGTTTGGGGTTAATTTTGCCAACTGCCCAGGCAGCACTTACACGGGTCAACATCCGAAGAGCTGTGCAGAGGCAGCTGTGTGTCTAAGCAGTGCCTTAGCTGGCTGTGTTGGTGTACGCATGTAATCCCAGCCTTAGGGAGTGACTGAGTTCGAGACCAGCCTGGGCTGCACAGTAAGGTCCTGTCTCAAAAAGCAAAAACAAGATAAAAGGGCCAAGGGTATAGCTCAAGGCACAGCGCCTGTCTGGCAAGTGCAAGGCCCTGAATTCAAATGCTGGTTCTGGGAGGAACAAAACAAAACAAAGCAGGGCTGGAGATTTAGTTCAGTGGTTCTGGCGCCTGCCTCGTAAGCGCAACGTCCTGAGTTCGATCTCGGTAACCACATACAATGCTGGGTGTGGTGACTCACACCCACCAGCAATCAATACCACATACCACAGTGCTGGGCGTGGTGGCTCACGCCCGTCATCCCAGCACTCGGGAGGCAGAGGCAGGAGGATTGCTGAGTTCGAGGCTTGCCTGGGCTCCATAGTGAGCTCAGGGCCAACCCGAACTACAAAGCAAGACCCTGTCTCAAAAACAAAACAAAAACACCGAACCAAAACAAAAAGACAAGATGACAACAAATTAGTGTCTTGGTGAGCATGTGGCCTGAGCTAATGGGGCTAATGGGTCCTGGGGCTCACGCTCCATGTGGGGACTGCTCCGTAGCACCAGCCCCGCTGTCCCAGGAGTGTGGAGGAGGGGGAGGCTGGGAGTGGCCCTCCCTCCCGTGGAGGGCCAGGTCTGGTCTGGGCCAGGGCTGTGGGCCCAGCTGGGCAGGGGGAGTGTTCCTGAGCACGTGGGAGAGGAGTCACTGGCACTGCCCAGGGCGTGCTGCCTCCTCCGAGCCCAACCCAGGCAATGGTAGCCCTGATCTCCAGGACACAAAGTCAGAAGCTTGGACCCCACGGCCCCATGGCCCAGGAGCAGGTGCAGGCGGCCAGACCTGCAGGGTTCCCCCTTGAAGGCCCTGGGAGGCCTCTCCTGCCAAGGTGCTAGTTAGGACGCCCGTCAGAGGAGGCAGGAAAAGGGGGGGAGGGGAGGGCCCCCCAGCCTCCAAGGCACTGTCTCCTGCAAGCAGGAAATCACCCAAGGGCTCAAAACAGGGCCCCTTCCAGGGCGAGTGCTGCTCCACCTCCACTCCTGCCAAGGCTCTCCTGGGCCGGCCTGGGGACACACCCAGGGTGCTCGAGGGCGTGTCTCCAGTGCCAGGCTGGCACAGTGCCCTTGGCCTAGTTACCAGGGCTGACCCCACCTGACTGCTTCTTCTGCGCCTCCATGGGGGCCTCTGGCTCTGCCCTGCTCCCTCTGTGGGGATCACACAAAGGGGCCTCCCGCCCTTCAGACCCCTTCACAGGACCTCAGCTCTGCCTGGGCACCCCGGCCAGACAGCCCTGAGCCCAGGGTGCCAGTGACCCTCATACAGGGGGGCAGAGCCGCCCCCAGATGCCTGTTCTTGTTTTCTGCTCACAGAATCTAAGACCATCGAATCCCTGGCCTGTGTAGGATGCCTAGAAAACATTTAATAAACTTGCATTCTGGAAGGTGCCGAGTATTTGCAAGTGACACTTTGGAGAAGTGGGCAGAACTCACTGTGGACCTCCTGGGCTCTACCCATTCTCAGCTCTCTGCCACCCTCGCGTTTATCCTCCACCCAGTTCCTGTCTTCCCATCTTCTGGTTGTTGTTAGAGACAGGGTCTCCACAAGTCGTCCAGGGTGGCAACTCACCATGTAGCCCAAACTGGCCTTGAACTTGAGGTGATCCTCTTGCCTCAGCCCCCCAACTCCTGGGATGACAAGGCGTACACCACCATGTCTGGCTCCCAAATTATTTTGAAGCCACTTGAGAAGATTTTGGTTAAAAGTGCAGAATGAGCCGGGCTTGGTAGCTTACCCCTGTCACCCCAGCGCTCAGAAGGATTGCAGAGTTCGAGGCTGGCTGGGCTACCTAGTGAGCTCAGGGCCAGCCTGAACTACCAAAGCGAGACCCAGTCTCAAAAAAAAAAAAAAAAAGTGTGCAAGGAATTTAGCATAGCCACGCAGGGTAGCTCCAACAGGTGTTTCAGCAAAGCTCCCTGGGGGACTCGGAGGAGCAGCCAAGGCTGAATTCTGGGGACACAGGGGATGCCAGAGGTGGGTGTGAAGGGCACACGAGCCCACGGTCAGCATGGCCAGTGCCTTTCTTCCAGATAAGCAGAGAAACCGCAGATGGAGCTGCCACTAAGTGGGGCAGGTGCCCCTGCTGCCTCCTGAGTCTGGAGGGAGGGACAGGCTCCCACAAGGGAAGGGCGAGGCCAGAGGGATGTGCCCCAAAACAGGTGAGCAGCGGTGGCCAGGCTGGGCTTCTCCAGAGACTGAGCCAGCCAGTTCCTCCCCAAGAGCCTGCGGTGGACAAAAGCTGCTTTGTTCAGCCCTAAAAACAAACACTTTCCCTGGGTATTTACTCCTGAGACTTGAATGTAATGCGGGGTGTAAGTTACTCTTTAACAGGAACAGGGCCCCCAGGGGGAGCTCTGCGGAGCCCGCTTCCTGTGGGAAGGTGTCACCTTCCCAGGTGCCGATGACACCCCTGGGTGGCCCAGGACCCTGAAGAGCAGACCATAGCAGCCACCCAGGTCGGCCTTCCCTGAGAAGCAGCCACTTTGCAAAACAGTCACCGCGGAAAGGAGCTTCTAGATGCCAATTGCTGGGTCACGAGCTATGACAGGCAACATTTAGGGATTACCCAGAGCTGCACCAGGCCTGGGGTGGCTCAGCGGTAGAGCACATGCCTGGCATGTACAAGGCCCTGGCTCTATGCCCAGCATCACAAAACAGACAAAATGCACACAATCAGGAGCTTCAGGGGTCAAATTTAAAGGGGATTTCGATGACAGAGAAATGGTGGGTGGTGCTGTAGGAAAGGGGAGCCGCCGCCAGCCGTGTCAACTGGAGCCGGGAGGACGCAGAGCAATCGCAGGCTGCCCGGGCTGGTGGCTGGTGCAGAGGCTGGTGCAGAAAGATGCCCATCACAGGGCCATGCAGGTGTCGGACCAGGAAGACAGGAGGGGCTCCTGCAGGAGGGGCAGGGGGCGTGTGCCCCGTGACACCGGGACCAGCAGGAGCAGAGGAGTGCCGCGGGGACAGGCGTGGGAGAGGGACATGGAGGCCACCGCTTCCGAGTCCCACGGTGCCTCGGCCCAGCCAGGCTGGGACCCAGGAGCGCCAGGGCCCAGTGGCTGCCTCGCTGCCCAGGCAGGGGAAGGAGGGGCAGGAGGAGCTGCGGGCTGTCACTGACGCGGACGAGGCTGGGCCGACGGCAGTCGCCCTCTCCTGGTGAACTTGGTCTGACCAGTGTCAGCTCCCCGCTGGGACTCGCTGGTTGCTGTGTGGGCAGGCAGGGGGCGGGATGGGGCTGCAGCTGGCTCCCAAAGAACTGACAGTCTGCCAGGGGCCAGGTCAGCACAGAGATGACACAGGTAGGAGGGCCAGGAAGGCTGCAGAGAGTCCGGGGAGGTCAGTAGTCACATGAGCTGCCGCTTGGCTCTGCATGTGTGTGCGCGTGCGCACAGTTGTACAGCAGTCTCCTGCTACCCAGCTGGCAGCGAGGGATTCGGTCCAAGGCCCGCTGTGGACACCAAAATCTCCAACGCGCCAGTCACATGTAGTAAGAGGCACGTTTGCCAAGAAGCTTGAGATCCTCCAATTGAGATCCTTTGTAGACGACATACACTCAACACAACACGAGTGCTATGTAAGCAGCACTGTTAGGGAATTGTGACAGGGAAAAAGTGCATATATATTCAGTATAGATGCAATGAAAAAATGCCTTTTTTGTGGTATTGGGGAGTGAATCTAAGGACCACTGAGCTAGGCCTTCAGCCCTTTTTTCGTTATTTTTACTATGAACTAGGCTCTTGCTGGGCTGCTCAGGGTGGCACCCCAGGCTGAGTCGCAGGCCTTTCCTGGCCACAGATCACAGGTACACACCATCACATTGGGGTTTTGTTTTTGTTTCCTTTTTTTTTTGAGACAGGGTCTCATTGTGTAGTGTATTTTGATTTTGAATTTGCGGTCATCCTGCCTCAGCCTCTTGAGGGCTAGGGCGAGTACAGCCCCCCTACCCAGCCCTCCAACGTTTTGGCATTGGTTCAGCGTGTGGATGTGGAACCCACGGGTTCAGACAGCTGATGGCTTTTTTTTTTTGAGACAGAGTCTCACTTCGTAGTTCAGGCTGGCCCTGAGCTCACTATGTAGCCCAGGCAAGCCTCGAACTCAGCAATCCTCCTGTCTCTGCTTCCTGAGTGCTGGGATGACAGGCGTGAGCCACCACGCCTGGCACTGTGGTGTGTGGTATTGATGGCTGGTGGGCGTGAGTCACCACACCCAAAATTGTATGTGGTTACCAGGATCGAACTCAGGACCTTGCGCTTAGGAGGCAGGCGCCGGAACCACTGAGCTAACCCTCCAGCCCCACGTAGCTAACTTTTTAGCAACAGAATTGGCTCTCTTCCACAGGGACTGGAAGAGAATCCTTTTCTTCCTGAGAGGATTCACACCAGGGACGAAGCAGGATCCGCGAGCTCCAGCTCGATGCTCATTTTAGAGCTAGAAAGTAGAGAAAGTCCAGCCTGCTAGCCAGAGGGACAGAAGGCAAGTGCGAGGGGAGCTGGCCAGCAGACTCCAGGGGGAACTGGGGGCGACTCCACCCCCAGTGGGTGCACAGGGGCCATGGGTGCTGGCTTCACTGGAAAAGTCACTCAGCCTCATGGCCGGAGTGGAGACAAAACACGGGCTTGCTCCGTGTCCCTTTCTGGGGGAGGGAAAGTCACTCTCGAGCAGTGTCCCCGTTGAGCTGGGGAACCTGAGCCCAGCAGCACAGACCGGCCCCACAGCAGTCCCTCTGAGGGGGCAGCGGGCCTCTCGCCAGGCTCCAGGACACCTGAGGACACTGGCAGGTCCAAAGTGATGCATTTCTGGTCACCTGCAGGCAGGCGGTGGAAGGACGGGGCCAGCTGTGCCCACACCCCTGCATTTCCCAGTATGCTCAGTGCTGTCCATGCTCAGGGTGGGCTGGCAGAAGGCGACTCCCGGAGCACACTCAGGTGCGGGACGGTGGCAGGTTTCTAAGTACTGACAGAGACCAGGTGTGGGCACGCACACTGCAACCCAGCTGAGGAGGTTGATTGGGATTTTGAATTTACAGGTAAATTTGGAGAGGCTTCACATATGACTGACTCATGAGCCTTGTAACTCTGTGTAGGCCTCCAATTTCTATTAGTGATGTTTTATGGTTTTCAGTAGCCAGTTTTTGCACATTTTTAAAAGCCAAGCATATGTTAGATAATAGTAATACTGTGTATGGGATTTTTCTTTTTTTGAGACAGGGTCTCACTTTGTAGTTCAGGCTGGCCCCGAGCTCACTATGTAGCCCAGGCAAGCCTCGAACTCAGCAATCCTCCTGTCTCTGCCTCCCAAGTGCTGGGAGACAGGCGTGAGCCACCACGGCCCGGCACTGTGGTATGCGGTATTGATTGCTGGTGGGCGTGAGTCTCTAGGCCCACCAGCATTGTATGTGGTTTACTGGGGATCGAACTCAGGACCTTGCGCTTGCAAGGCAGGCGCCGGAACCACTGAGTTAACCCTCTGGCCCGTGAATGGGATTTTTTTTTGAGAGTTCCCATATTCATACCTGCTCTCATTTCAGAACCTAACTGATATTTATATATAGATACAGGGTTTTTCAGACTATTTTTCTTGTCTGAGTTTTGATACTTTGCTTCTTATAAGGAGTTTGTCTATTTTATATGCCCTCTGGAATTTACTGGCATAAGGCTGCTCATGATACTCCCTGATCCTTTTTGTTTTCATTTTATTTATTTGTGGTGCTGGAGTTGCGCCCAGGGCCTTGCGGGTGTAGTGTCTCCTGCTCTTGTCACTCTGCAAGTTTTTTTTTTTTTTTGAGACAGGGTCTTGCTTTGTAGTTCAGGCTGGCCCTGAGCTCACTATGGAGCCCAGGCAAGCCTCGAACTCAGCAATCCTCCTGTCTCTGCCTCCCGAGAGCTGGGATGACTGGCGTGAGCCACCACGCCTGGCACTGGTATGTGGTATTGATGGCTGGTGGGCGTGAGTCTCCACAACCGATATTGTTGTATGTGGTTTCCAGGGATTGAACCAGAGGCCGTGCATTTGCAAGGCAGGTGCTGGAACCACTGAGCTAAATCTCTGGCCTGAGAAACCATTTTTTTAAATGGCATCTTTATTTAATTAAATTCATTAGAAAACCAAGGCACCTACTAACAATGCCTGGTCTGATGTTAGGTATTAAGAGTAAAGAGATGAGGCTGGGGATGTAGCTCAGTGGTTCCAGCGTTTGCCTGGCAAGCGCAAGGTCCCGAATTCGATTCCCGGTATCACATACCACAATGCCAGCTGTGGTGGCTCATGTCTGAAATCCCAGTATTGGTAGGCAGAGGCAGGAGGATTGCTGTGAGTTTGTGGCTAGCCTGGGCTACATAGTGAGCTCAGGGCCAGCCTGAACTATAAAGCAAGACTGTCTCAAAAAAAAAGAGTAAAGAGATGAAGTCATGACCTTTATGACCTGTAATTTATGACCTCTCACTCTACAGTTGCTTGGCAGGTCCATTCATTTTTGGATAACAGAATTTAAGTTCAACATAAATCCATGAGTTACAGAATGATGGAGCTGGGAGTTGGCTCTGAAGGCCTGTCAGAAACAGGAAGCCAGAGGCCCAGAGAAACTGCGCGGTATGTCTGAGGCCACAGGCAGGGGCAGCTCCTCCCAGAAACTGGGGCCCCCAGGGCGCTGACAGGGCATTTGCAAAGACTGATTTATCTGTCTGTCTGTCTATCTGGTACTAAAGATTGAACCTAGGGGGCTCTGAGCTATTGGTCCATCCCAGCCCATTAAAAAAAATATTTTACAGCACTATATGTCATATTTGATGCAATTATAATTTTACAAACTTTCTGCGTTCTACTATTACCATTCCTAATTCCAACAGTTCTCCAGGAGCTTGTCATACGCCAGGTGTGGCGCTGTGATCAAATTCGTGTTTCCGCGGAGGCAGGACGGCATCGCTGCTTCCTCTCAGGCCCTGCCTGGCTGGCGGCCAGGGGCCCTCACCTTGCTCCCTGTGCTTGTGGGGGGGGGGGCAGGCGCAGTCCTAGGGACTAGTGCCCCTCTCCCACTTCTTGCTGAGGGGCAGGGAGGCCTGTGGAGCTCTCCATTCTCACAAGGCAACCCAGGCGTAGCCAGGCTGTGGCAGTGGGTCAGGAGAACGTCTCAGGTCCTGGCATGGCCGGGGTTACAGCGGTGGCTGGCAGTGAGTAGCCCTCTTTTCTTTCCTGCTCTTTCCTGTTACATGAAGCGACCTCTCCTGGGTGCCTGAGCAGGAGTCACTCAGGCGCCACAGCGCCATCTGCCTGCTGCCCCCCTCCCCGATAAGTCCGGGAACCTTGGGAGCTACTAGGACAAGTATGCCAGGCCAAGGCTGCGTCCAGCAGCCAGCAGCTGTTTACATCTTGGGCTCTTTTTTAGGATAAGTTGTAAGGCATCCACCTACCAATTGCTTGCATCTTTAAAAAATTATTTGAGGGCTAGAGATTTAGCTCAGTGGTTCCAGCACCTGCCTAGCAAGCGCGAGGTCCCTGGTTTGACCCGGTGACCACATACAATGCTGGGTGTGGTGACTCACGCCCACTGGCAATCAGTACCACACACCACAATGCTGGATGTGGTGGCTCACGCCTGTCATCCCAGCACTCAGGAAGCAGAGGCAGGAGGATTGCTGAGTTCGAGGCTTGCCTGGGCCACATAGTGAGCTCAGGGCCAGCCTGAAATACAAAGTGACACCCTATCTCAAAAAAAAAAAAACTTGAATTGTTTAATATGAAACTTAAATTCAATTTTTTCTCAGTCAAATATTATTCACTTGAGAAAAGTATATGGGAAATACCTCAAATTACAATGTTTGATCTTTATATTATGGAGTAGAATATATTTTCCAAGCATAAAGATGGCAGGAAAAGACTGTTATTGTATTTGAAAGAAGCAGACCAAGATGACTGTATAGAAACATCATGGACATTTGTTTTGTTGTAATTTTAAAAAGAAATTTTGTTCCTAATTAAATATAAGTGTCTGACATTGTTTTTCCTCTAGGCTGGTTTGTTAACCCAGGGCTGTTATTAGATCCCTGTTCAGGAGAGAACCAAAGATAAAGCTGGTCGCTGGCAGCACACCTGGGGTGTGAGGCAGCGGTCTGAGGTAGGGACTCACTTCATAGGGTTGTGCCCGCGCTCCTGAGGTGGCACCGCAGTGGGGTCTCCGTGCGTGTCACGACACTGACACAGGCTCTCCTGGCTTGGCTCGGCTCAGTGTTGCCTTCGCTCAGATGTTTTTAGATTTTCGTTGCAGGATGTTAGGACAAGCGCCAGTTAGAGGGTCTGGAGCCTGCTCTCAGGCGCTGGATCCCAAATTCCACATGCGACTTTGGCAAACTGCACTTCTCCCGTCATTGATCCTGCAGGGCTTTTCTGTATTTCTGCAGTGCTGAGGCCTGAGGAGTGCACGCACACCCTAGGCAAGGGCTCTACCACTGAGCTTTCTTAGCCCTAGCTACGGGATTTGCTAGTATTTGCTGAAATTTTTTTGAGGTAATATCCCTGTGCAGTTCAGGCTGGCCTTGAACTCACAGGGATCCTCCTACCTCAGTATCCCGAGTGCTAGGATTACAGGGGTGCACCCCACACCTGGCTTTGTGGATGTATTTTTAAGTACCCCTAGATGTCATTTAACATTTACATAATGGTACCCACATAACTAAACTGAAAACATTTTCTTCAGTGACCATAATACCATTACTGTAGTACTTAATGACATAATAAATCAGAAATTCTTTGGTATCACTTAACTCCAGTCCATGTACCTGACATGCCTCGCTGTGACTGGCTTGTCTGAGTAAGGTCTAAGCCAACTCCATGGTCCAAGTTGTCTGCTGGACAGGAGCTGGGCTTCTGGTGTCCAGGACCAATGTGAGGTGCATAGCCAGGATGGAAGGCACAGGCTCCACTGCTGTGTGTACTGCGGGGCATTGTCATTGCCTATTCACATGTCTCTAGACTCTAGACTTTGGGAGAAAAGGAACTGTAGGCCAATCAGCCTCATGCTGGCAATAGGAACACATCGCCCAACACAAATGAAGGTACCTGAGGTCCGACAGACTATAGCCTCAGTCTCTGTTCTGACAGGTTTTGAATCCTGTCTCTGCTAGTGAACCTCCTGGTCTGTGAACCAGGTAGTTATCCTATCTTGTCCTCCTTTCACCAACTGTGAACTTGGTAATAGGATGAGCTGACAGGGTGCTGTGCAGATTCCGAGTTATGCGCAGGACCCATTAGCTCGATGTGGAAACCAGAGGACAGCAGGAACCACGCCCACCGAGGGGTCTGACTGGAGGGCACAGTCCTGTGTGATATCCAGGGACAAGCAGTTCAGTGCTTCTTCCAGCAGCCCACTTGAGAATACTTTGCAACACAGCATTAAGGGCTGAGGATGTACCTCAGTGGCACACCTGCCTGGCAAGTGTGAGGTCCTGAGTTTGAGCCCTGGTGCAAAAAAAAAACCCCACCAAAACTAATCATTAAAACTACCTCTGGCAGGATGCAGTTGCATCACATGTAAACTCCATCTCCTCTAGGAGCTGAAGAAGGAGGATCTCGAGTTTAAAGGCCAGCCTGGGAATCTTAGCAAGACTGGATCAAAATACAAAGCAGAGAAGGGCTGGGGATGTAGCTCAGTGGTGGTGCTTGTCTACCACTGGGAGGCCCTGTGTTTAATCCTCAGTACCACAAAAAAGTAAATTCTTTTTTTTTTTTTGGTACTGAAAGTCAAACTCTGGACCTTGCACTTTTTTTTTTTTTTGAGACAGGGTCTCACTCTATAGTTTAGGCTGGCTCTGAGCTCACTATGTAATCCAGGCAAGCCTTGAACTCAGCAATCCTCCTGTCTCTGCCTCCCGAGTGCTGGGATTACAGGCGTGAGCCACCACGCCCAGCACTGTGGTATGTGGTATTGATTGCTGGTGGGTGTGAGTCCCCACACCCAGTATTGTATGTGGTTTCCGGGGATCAAACTCAGGACCTTGGGCTTGCCAGGCAGGTGCTGAAACCACTGAGCTAATCCTCCGGCCCTGGACCTTGCACTTTTGAGGCTGGTGCCAGAACCACTGAACTAAATCCCAAGACCCCCCCCCCAAAAAGTAAATTTATAAAGTGAAATACAATAACGAAAATTAAAACTCCATCTGCAGATGCCCGGGTCCACCCCATAGCACTGCACTGTGGAAGTGCCGCACACAGGAGTCTAGCACTCCTCCCGAAGCTGGCAGCACCCCCC
>PVIC010004942.1:0-31548 GCA_004025085.1 Thryonomys swinderianus | reverse complement strand
GGCACGACAGGACTGGGCTGACATCCTGTGCCAGGGAAATGACCTCCTCAGCCATCTTGGCTGAAGGAACCCTGAGGGAGTAAGGCAGAAGAGGAGGGGCTCAGCTCTTCCAGGAAGCACTCCAGGGCTAGACACAGCCCTTCCGTCTCGTCCTCACCTCCTTTCTGGACAAGAGCGGATCCCCTGGATCAGTGCTCACAGCGACACCTTCCTCACGTTGCTGCCTTTTCCTCAGTTTCACTTGCCCTCTGTGAGGTCCATGCCGCTCTAGCTTCCGTGGACCACAGGCGTCACTGCGTGCAGCAGAGCTGGTGTCCAGGGCTCCCGCACAAAGATGTGCAGAGCAGCTCAGGGCTCCCGTGGACAGCAAGGCAGCAGCTGTGCTCCTTATGATCAGCAACTCCCAAGGCCTGGCCCTGGGCATTCGCATGTCCCAGGAGCTTGTTGGAAATCCAGGTTGACAGCAGTTAGAAAGACGGGGCTCAGCCTGTACCTGGAGGAGCTGGTGCAGATGGGCATTCCCTCGGACTGGGTTTCCACTGGAGGAGCAGCGTGCATACACAGGAGACTCTGGGGCTGCCTAGCAACCTCAAAGCTGACGGAGGGCACAGGCTGGCTCACCCCCTCTTATGACAGAAGCCTGGGCTCAGGCAAACCCACAGTCAGTGGCAGCTCCATCTGGCACAGATGACAGACAGGGAGGCCTGTGGTTGGGACGGAAGGATTTTAACATCAGGCTGGGCCACTGGTTCTCTGCAGCTCCACTCCACTGCCACCGACCTGTGAACGACTGACTTTGAATCGGACTCACTCCTACTCCACGCTCACTGCTTCACAATCCCCTGTGCATGACTGCAGGAGTTTGGGAACTGCCTTAGATGGAGATAAGAATTATGTACTATTCACACGGTATTTGTCCAACTATAAGAAACATTGCCTGTTTTGTACTTTCTTTGCCTTGTGATTTACAGAAAAAAAATTTTCAGAGCTTCTAATTTTTTTTTTTTTTTTTTTGAGACAGGGTCTTGCTTTGTAGTTCAGGCTGGCCCTGAGCTCACTATGTAGCCCAGGCAAGCCTGGAACTCAGCAATCCTCCTGCCTCTTCCTCCCGAGTGCTGGGATGACAGGCGTGAGCCACCATGCCCGGCACTGTGGTATGTGGTATTGATGGCTGGTTGGCATGAGTCACCATGCCCAGCATTGTATGTGGTTACCGGGATCGAACTCAGGGCCTTGCATTTGTGAGGCAGGCGCCGGAACCACTGAGCTAAATCTCTGGCCCTCAGAGCTTCTAGTTTTGCCTGTGTGATCTAATGCTATTTTATTTCCAAAGCATTTCACAATAATGTCTTCCTTCCCTCATTGATCTTGGCAATGATCCTATTTGGAAATTACATAATTAACATCTTCATGTCCCAAATGTCAAGAAAAGGCTCGAAGAGGCCAGGAGATAGCAGCAGAACCACTCGTTCCACAGACATTTATTGAATTCCAGAATCCAAGTGAGTCCCTAGACCTGGCCCATCACCACGCGTTCCTCACTCCCAAGGGTTCCTCTGGAGGGGAATGGGGGGTCTGAGGACAGCTGCTATAGACAAAGATCTGTGAGAGGACGCACAGAACAGTCCCAGAGTGGGGGTGCATCTCACAAGTACATTTATTCATGCCACGGGGTAAACACTACTCATGCAGGTGCACACCAACGCTCTGCGCTCCGGTCCGACACAGCTTGCTGGAACTGGCGGGCAGACTGGTGTTTCGTCTTATGTGCACTCAAGAGAGCCGATTAATGATGACCATGACCAGGGGCAGCACTTGAACCTTTTCAAAAAGATGCATAATGTGGGTATCGTTTAGGAAATAGCAGAATGCAGTTTAGAATGAAAAGTATCAAGTCAAAAAGTGAACAACAATTTTCAGTGCTATCAAAAAGCAGAGTGTATTTCTGCATGAATACTGAGCTCCTTTAAAGGTTCCTGCACATGATGCTTCTTGCAAGCAGCAGCTCACTGACAGGGGCAAGGATGGATGGACAGGGCAGGAAATGCTCTTACCAACGCCTATGGAGCCAGTTCTGAGTTTGCCCAACGCTCAAATGACTACAGATTCTTTGTCATTGAGGAAACAGGAAGGAAATATCCGGCATCAGAGCATGATGTTGTAAAGGGTTTTCCTTCAAAATACTAAAAAATACATGATTGGGCCAGGGATGTAGCTCAGTGGCACCCTGTGCCTCACAAGTGCAAGAGTTTGATCCCCAGTACCACATGAAAAGAAAACCAAAAAACAAAAAAAAAGCAAATATTTAAAACCCCAAAAACACATGATCATGAACTTGCAGGGTGGCATGCTCACATGGCTACCCTGTGCTCCCGTAACAGCTGTTCTGATTTCGCTTTTTTTTTTTTTTTTTTTTTATATTTTTGAGACAGGGTCTTCCTATTAGTTTAGGCTGGACTTGAACTGATAGTGATTCTCTTGACTCAGTCTGTCAAAGGCTGGTACCCTTCCTTCCTTATTCCTGAAAAGTTTCACTAACAAGAGTGGGTAAGCAGTAGTTTTTCTAAAAATTGTTCTTCCCTTTTCCGGCAGGCATAGCACACTGGGAGTATATCTACTGTTACCTTTTTTTTTCCCTCTCAGTACTAGAACTTAGGACTTTGTGCTTGCCAAGCAGATGTGGTGCCTCTGAGCTTCCACTGTTCTTTGTTCTTCCTTCCTTCCCTTCCTCCCTCCTTCCCTCCTTTTCTTCCTTCTCCAAGGTAGGTGTGGTACAACTTGAGCTAAATCCCTGGCATTTTTTTTTTTTTTTTTTGAGACAGGGTCTTGCTTTGTAGTTCAGGCTGGTCCTGAACTCACTATGTAGCTCAGGCAAGCCTGAAACTCATAGCAATCCTCCTGCCTCTGCCTCCAGAGTGCTAGGATTACAGGTGTGACCCACCACACCTGGCATTAAGGTATGTGGTAGCAGGGATCGAATGGGACTTTGTACTTGTCAGGCAGGCACTGGAACCACTGAGCTAAATTTCTGGGCCTTGCTTTTCTTTCTGTACTGGAGATCGGACTCAGAACCTTGAGCTGCAAGGCAGGTGGCGTACCACTGAGCTAAAGTCCCCGGCCTGGTACTGTTTCTTATATACTCACTAAACTGTGTATAAGTTTCAGTTTAGGACAATGATATATAACCTGTCTTAAAAAGCTAAAATGTTATCCTTCATTTCCAATCATTTCACAAAACAAAAAAACTTACCTTTTAAAGCTTTACTTCTTTTATCTAAAATAAAAGGGAAAAATTTGTCACATCAGTACTTTACAAAAATGCCTGAGTTGATTTAATTCTCTGTTAGAAGAGCAAGATTTGGCCGAAGGTGACCTACTTCTTCAGTGAGAAACACCCAGAAGATAACAGGGATACCGCAGGCCTGAGAGCCAAGAAGTGCAAATTTTGATCAAAGACGTTTGTTGTATGGACAGCTGAGTTGGCTCCTTATTCCCTGCTGTCTCTTCAACTACAGCTGTCTCACATTTTCTTTTTCCTCCTTTTAATCAATAGCTTTGCAATACATGCTTGGGCCTTATCTAGTCACCAAGAACCCAACGGCCATTCCTCCTCTCCAAATTTTATGAAGAAATTTCAAATACTCAGAAGAGGGTAAAGGCACAGTGAAGCACTGTATCTCATGAGAGTACCCCTTTAGATATTTCAGGCTGCGTCTGTTAGAGGAAAGGCAATTCAGCTCCCTGGTGCCACAGTCTTGCCCTGCACCCCTTCCAGAGCCTTCCACAGCTGACCCACACCAGACCCACTCTACCAACAATCACAGTGGTTTTGATGCACATCTCCAATTAAGTGCCACAGTGCCTTGACAGATGAATTGTGATTTGCTCCACAAACAATATTCTTCCTGGCTGCAAATACATTAAACGCATAGGAACTTACCAGCACTTCTGATTTTATACACAATGAAGGTCATTAATCCCATTCCTACCCAAATTTCCTGGTAAACTTGGGTATAGTATGGCTTCATGGGACCCCAGAAATTTTTCATTAAGTTTTGAAGCATCTGAAAATGAACACAGTGATAGATATTAAGATGACTATCGCTCTGGTAAGAGATTTTCATTTGTTAAGTTTGACACTTAACAGGGAACAGCTTTTGGGCTGGACCTATTCTGTCCCCGACCGGTGCAGGTGCCTGTACAGCTCTCCATAGCTCTTCAGACTTGTGCCACCACCATGGTACTCAGTGACCTCTCATCCCTTCATCTCAGGGCCTGCTATGACAATGTCCTTCCCCACCCAATTGTCTAGCAATGCTATGCTCAAAATCACATACCCTGCTGTTCAGTAGAAACACGAATTTCAGCAGCACGTTGAGAACAGTTTGCATCTGAGGCTAACAGGGCATGGCAATTTCCTTACAGAACCAACACCTGGGCCTCGGTGCACTTTAACCAGCTGCAGCTTAGTCCTGGGGTCCACTATTAAATACAAAACAGATGGCAGAGGAGGTAGGCCCATGTGTGACAGAACTTATTTAATATAAAAATTTAATTTCTGGACTTGATGGGAAACCCATTAATCTGAATTTCTGGTTTGCTTTTATGTTCAGGTCTCAATGCTTCAGATTACTCTTGCAATTTACAACCGAATCTCTAGGCGTTTTATTTTTAGACAGGGTTTCATGCCCAGATTGGGCTTCATGGTGAAATGTTCCTCCTAAGCGTTTCTAGTGCTGGGATTACAGACTCATGCTCCTGAGCCTGACCCTCATTTTCATCTTTTTTTTTTTTTTTTTTGAGACAAGGTTTCACTTTGTAGTTCAGGCTGGCCCTGAGCTCACTTGCAGCTCAGGCAAGCCTCGAACTCTGCAATCCTCCTGCCTCTGCTCCTGAGTGCTGGAATTACAGGCTTGAGCCACCAAGCCCGGCATTTGTAGTATGTGTTATTGATTGCCTGTAGGCGTGAGCCACCATGCCTGCCTGGTATTGTTGTATGTGGTTACCGGGGATCGAACCAGGGACCTCGCGCTTGCTAGGCAGGTGCTGGAACCACTGAGCTCAACCTCTGGCACCTCATTTTCATCTTAATGAGGCTTTGTAGCATCTAGACTGATACAAGGTGGCCATCCCACCAGCTGTGTGTGGGGGGGTGTCCAACACTTCTCATTTCAGGTGTTTCTTGCTTAACCCATCCATCACTGCTCCATTCACTGTTTCTCCTACACTGTGGATACCCAAGAGTGTACTCTCCAGTGTTTTGTGGGTTTCCACACTCTCTGGCTCTGTGACAGACTCACACAGCATTGGATCCTTCAAAAGCCCAATCTAAGGTCAATGGCTGACCGCTAATCACTGAAACCTGGATCGTGACATTTGTTCACTCAGCAAATGTGAACTGAGCATGTGCAAGATGCTCAGAAATAGTGCGGTCACCTGAAGTGTTCTCAGCAATCACTGATGTGCCAAGACCCCGAGGTCAGGAGGAATTGAGAGTTGAGAGAAATGCGACGGACCACCAGGGGGTTGTCTGCTTAAATTCTGGCCCGTACCCTAGCTAACATGCAGTGCCTCGGCGTCCTCATCAGTTCAACAGGGATAAAAACAGTACCCATATCTTTATTTTTTTTTTTGAGACAGGTCTCGCTTTGTAGTTCAGGCTGGCTCTGAGCTCACTATGTAGCCCAGGCAAGCCTTGAACTCAGCAATCCTCCTGTCTCTGCCTCTGAGTGCTGGGATGACAGGCGTGAGCCACCACGCCCGGCACTGTGGTATGCGGTATTGATGGCTAGTGGGCGTGACTCTCCACGCCCAGCATTGGATATGGTTTCCGGGGATCAAACTCAGGACCTTGCGCTTGCGAGGCAGGCGCCGGAACCACTGAGCTAACCCTCCGGCCAACAGTACCCATATCAATGGGCTGTTACAACCCTTAAACGAATCACTCCCTGCCAGGTCTCTACAGTGTCTGGTGTTACCAAGTACTTGTCGTTTTCAATGGAGTGGATTACGGGAGGGAAGATGGATGGGCCAGATCTCAGGGTCACAATAGTTTAGTTTTCACTCCAGCAATGTTCCCCACATTGACCTTAAGGAGTGTTTGACATGCTTATTTCCTGCTCTACTCCCTCCAAAGTGGGCACATAGAGAAAGATGTCCAAGACCCCGTCGGGGGTGAGCACGGCTGGATCAGCATCAAAGGAGGTCCACAGGCCGGCACTCGGAGGATCTGCTTCCAAGGCAGCGTCCCGCTTCTAAGATCTTCCCTGGGCTGCCGGATGGTCCCCGAGCCTGGCCGCGGCGCTGAGGAGCCACCCCCAGGCACCTCACGGCGTCGGCATGAATCCCATCAGCTACCTCGAAGTTTGGGGCCCAAGGCATCTCTCACGGGGTGGGGGTGAATCCCTGGACCCCCTCTCGGACCTCCCTCGGTCCGGAGACGGGCGAGGAAGCGCGGCTGCGCGGGTGGAGGGCCGACTCAAGGTCGGCGGGGGCCTCCTGCCGCCCTCCCGTTTCTGGGCTCCTCAGACCTTCTCGTCCCGCGCCCTCTTCGAGCCCGGTTGCAGCGACGCCGACAGCCGGCTCGGGCCCGCGCTCACCTCGGCAGGATCCACAGCCTGGGCCGCGCCAGACCCCACAGCCACTCTGGAAGGTCACGGAATACGCAGGCGCCTCGCGGAGCCCGCCGGGAAGGCGGAAGGGGCCGCGGCTCCGAAGGTCAGCGGCTCCTGGGCTGCGCCTGCGCACTACGGCGCCCCCCCCCCCCCCCCCCCCCCCCCCCGCGGTCCCTGGGGCTGCCGGCGAGGAGCGCGGCGGGCATTTAGGCCCTAGGGGCTGCGTCTGCGTTGTTTTGCAGGCAGCCTCAACTCCAGAGTTTCCCATTCTGGGAAAGTGCTAGACAAAGGACGGGTTGGTCAGTTTTTTTTTTTGAGACCGGGTCTCGCTTTGTAGTTCAGGCTGGCTCAGAGCTCACTGTGTAATCCAGGCAAGCCTCGAACTCAGCAATCCTCCTGTCTCTGCCGGCACTGTGGTATGTGATACTGATTGCTGGTGGGCATGAGACTCCACGCACAGCATTGTATGTGGTTAACGGGGATTGAACTCAGGACTTTGCGCTTGCGAGGCAGGCGCCGGAACCACTGAGCTAACCCTCCGGCCCGGGTTGGTCAGTTTTTTAAAAAAGATCTCTCGCTGGGCGTGGTGGCTCACGCCTGTCATCCCAGCACTCGGGAGGCAGAGACAGGAGGATTTCTGAGTTCGAGGCTTGCCTGGGCTACATAGTGAGCTCAGAGCTAGCCTGAACTACAAAGTGAGACCCTGTCTCAAAAAAAGAAAAAGAAAAAAGATCGCTCGCCGTGTGTGGTGGCTCACGCCTGTAATCCGAGCACTCCGGAGGTAGAGGCAGGAGGTTTGCTGTGAGTTGGAGACTGGTCTGAACTACAGAGCGAGACCCTGTCTCAAAAAAAAAAAAAAAAATCTTAGTTTTGTGCATGGTGAAAGAGGCACCTGGAGGATATACTAATAAGTGAAATCAATAGATCACAGATAGGCAAATTCCAGATCTTCTCTTTGACATGAACACCTGTAGATGCAAATGAGCTCTAGAAAGTATGACAGCTTTTATAGAGTGGGAAATTTCCATAGGAAATTTGGTGTGGGAGTGTAATGAGGGGAAGGAATAAATATGATACAGAAAGAAAATAAAAGAGTATGTATAAAGGGGGTGGGGAGGTGTGGGTGGGTAGGGATATGGGTAAAAATGAGAATTAACTTGTGTCATATACTGGTACAAATTTCCCAATGTTATATGTGATTGTGAGATGTATATAAATTGTACCAATAAAGAAGTCAATTGAAGCTGGGCGTGGTGGCTCACGCCTGTCATCCCAGCATTTGGGAGGCAGAGGCAGGAGGATTGCTGAGTTTGAGGCTTGCCTGGGCTACATAGTGAGCTCAGGGCCAGCCTGAACTACAAAGCGAGACCCTGTCTCCAAAAAAAAAAAAAAAAAGCCAAAAGAATTGTATGAGTTTAGCAAAAGACAAGACCTTGGAAGAATTAAAGTTGGTAATAGGAGAGACAGTGCAGACAGGAGAAGGAGGAGAGACAGGCCATACAACAAGGCAGCCAGCACACTTCAAGTTGTGTGTTTTCTTCTTGCCTCTTTTCATTTTTTTTGTGTGCTACAGATTAACCTGGAACCTTCCACTGAACTACAGCCCCAGCCCCAGCCCCAGCCCCAGGTGTAACTGGACTGTAAGAAGAAAATGGACAAGAATGTTTCATGTTTTTTAGGTTGTTTTGAGACAGGACCTCGCTATGTGGTCCAATCTGGCCTTGAATTCACTACGTAGAAAAGAGAGCTGGAGCAGAAATATTTGAAGAGAATGACAAGCTAAGACTTTCCTAAAAGTGCTTAAAAACCCAACCCAGAAATTCAAAACCCTTTATGAAAACCAAGGCAGACAAAATCATCAATTGAAACCTAAGAATAAAAATAAAATCATAGCAAATTAAGGTCTAGGCAGCTCAGTGGGGAGCCCTTGCCAAGCAAGTGCAAGGCCTGAGGTTTAATTCCCAGAACTGTGAAGACATAAGTACAAAGAGGAAATCTTAAATAAGTTTATTTTGAAGTCTCTACACAAAAAATTAGCATTCAGTAAAGAAAGTGGAATAGTTTTTGACAAGCTAAGAACGAGTGACTAAGCATCACCAGATGCTCAGTATGTTTAGTGTTCAGGCAGCAGGACAAAGCGCTCAGATGATAGGATGAGATGCGGGAAGGAATGGAAAGCAATGAACACGGTCCTGACTTAAAGGGGGATAAGCTCAGAACCCAGGGAAAGTTCACGCAGAACTGAAGACGCTCAGTATTTCAGGGCACTGGTTCTGCAAGTGTAGTTTCTGAAAAGACTTCTGTATCCATAGGAACAGAGAGCAGACGCCTGGGCTGTCAGCCTGCTACTCATTAAAAGCTTGATTTGTGATTTCTTCTAAGACAATCAACGACTCCATTTTTTTTTTTTTTGCTAGAAACTCTGACTTTGTTTGACTCCACAAATGGTCAAAAGGTAACTAAAAGTAGAACAAAACCTGACCTTCCTTTTGTAAAATTCTTGGTCAAATTCTTTTCAGCTCCCTGTGTAGGCGTGTTAGTCATCAGAGTTTATGAGCCCCAAATGTACCTAGCCTAGCTCATAGGGCAGGAGAATGAAAGGAGCTTCCAAGATTCGCAGGAACATACAACTGCCAGCTTTACAACTTCCAGACCCATTTCCCTCAGTGCAAAACCAGAAAGTCTCCAGTCATTGCCCTGAACTAGTGGTCACTGGATCTCTGGAAGAAGCAAAGATACACTTGACGGAAGCTGTGTCAAGCAGAGACAATGGTTTCATGGGAAGGGAATCAGCTCCTCTTTGGAGGACTGCTCTGGAGCTATGAAACCAGGACTTGATAATGATGGACCAGTCCTGGCTCACCATGGTAACCCATAAAGGCTGGTCTCTGTTCTTTTGTGCATGGGCCAGCTTGAAGCCCTACACCAGAGCTTCCTGTCTCCACTACCCAAGCTGGAGCACTTTATCTTCTGTCTTTCACTCCAGTTAAAGCTTTAGCCTGTAAATTCTTATTGTCACTTTGGTTTTAATCTCTATTATTACAGAAGCAAGAGCTGGGTGTGGTGGTGCCTACCTATAATCCCTATACTTGGGAAGTTGAGGCAGTAGGATTGTTGTGAGTTTGAGGTCAGTCTAGGATACAGAATGAGCTCAGTACTGGCCTAAACTACCAGCCAGTGATAGTTTGAAGGCTTCCAAAATCCCTGGTGTTTCAAAACTGGAAAGGTGTCATTTGTTTTTACTAAGGTTGTCTCCTGGGTAGAGCAGAGTTTTTCAGAGGCCCTGTGACTTCTGCTGCAGGGAACACTAAGAACCCTGAGTGACAGGAAGGCCCCCCAAACCATCCGGCTGGGACCAGGAAAGCAAGAACCAGTTTCCAAACTGAAAAGCATTAAGGCAATGACCCTCAAAAGGTCAAAGGGCATAGAAAATGTCTCATAAAATGAGCAATGAACTCTCTTCTTCTTAAACACACAAAGGATGAAAGCACATGGGAGGAGAGAGAGAAGTGAGTTCTGGAGTTGTTTTAAAGGCTTTCAAATATATTTTGTGAAATTTAGAATGATGTTTTAGCCTTTACATAAAATATGAAGATAGTTTCCAATCAACACTGAATGACATTCTGAGTCTCCATGGCTTTGTTAGCAGGCTCTTTTAGAGGTGGTACTGGTGTAATAACAGTGGCAAGACTAGGATTTGGAGCCAGGATTCCTGGCTTGGAACGTGGCTTGAGGTACCAGCAGCTCACCCGTTGGGCCTGGCTTCTGTTCTTGAGCTGAGCTGTATTGGCCCCCTGGTGGCATTTTCAGTGTGTAACTGGGCTTCACACTGGGGACCTGTGTGTGCTCTGGCACCCTATCTGACATCGGTGTGGCTCTCGCTGGGCACTGAGGATGTGACAGTGGCTGGCAGTCACACCTGGCGATTGTCCCTCTACCTTCCTTTGGACACTCTGCTGGTTGTTTTCCTCTGATGGTTTTTTTGGGGTGCTTCTGGTTCTGCCTTCCACTCCTGCTGTCTGAGCTTGGCCTGGACCATCGCAGCCCTCCTATCTGCTGTGATGAGCGGACTGTGTCCCTGTACAGAACAGCAGCTTTCAGGCTGTACCTGGCCCAGGGTTCCTCCATTTTATAACGCACTAGCTGACATGAGTTACTCCACTCTGAGTACAAATATCAGGGTACACCTTGGACAATGAATCACTCTTTCTCAGTCACAGCCACAGGGCACACACTGGTAACTTACGCCAATAAAAAATTAACTTATTGAATCCAACTGGAAGTGTATGGACACAGAGATAGCAAGTCATAGCAAAAAAACTAGATACATGAGTTTATCAAATACACCAAATGCAGGTTTCTCCTGCTTGTGATGCTCACAGCTGATACTCTTGAAACTCCCTGGAATCTAGACTTTCACTTTGCTTCCACCTCTACAGTTATGCCATCGGGTTCTGGTCACCCTATCCCTCACAGATACATCTGCCTCATCAGCTGGATGGCTTTGCTATTTATTTGTAGAGGCCTCTTTACACTTTGTGCTGCTTTCAGCTCTCCATTAGCTTTTCTTTTTCTTTTTTTTTTTTTGGGGGGGGGACAGGGTCTCACTTTGTAGTTCAGGCTGGCCCTGAGCTCACTATGTAGCCCAAGCAAGCCTCAAAGTCACAGCAAACCACTTTTCGCAGCTTCTGAGTGCTGGGATGACAGGCGTGAGCCACCACGCCTGGCATTGTGATATGTGGTACCAGGGATCAAATTTGGGGATCTTGTGCTTGCCAGGCAGATGCGGGAACCACTGAGCTAAGTCCCTGGCCTTTTTATTAACCTTTTGGAACACACAGTGGGTAGTGTGTGGGTGAATAGATATTAATACTTAAGATAGGAAGTGGAGTGTGGTGGCACCTGCTTAGAATCCTGGTTCTCTGGAGGCTGGGGCAGTTTGAGGCCAGCTAGGGCTTCATAGTGAGTTCCAGGACAACTTAGACTACAAAGGGACCTATGTACCTACCCTATGCTTTTATTTTTTTGTTTGTTTTGAAACTCTAATAAAAGAAAATGTGATCGCCCTTAGCCTAACCATCAAAATGAAATCTAGAATATTAGCCAGTTAGTGCTGGTGAGCCAGAGAGGTAACTTGTGAATTTACTGTTATTCAATACATTCAGAAAGAGGAAGCCTGTCTGGTCTATAATAAGGCCATAGTACACGTACCACATCTACACCAGGACACTGCCTTCAGGGGTGTAGATTCAGAATGGAAGAAGATCAATCCCATTTACTTCTCATCTGGCCCTGACGACTCTCCAGGGCCTCCACTCAGCACCCCCTGCACGTAGGGGCATTCGTGGTCTCTCTTCACTTGTGCTTCTCTCCTAGGGCTCCTTTCTGCTTTTCCTCCACATATCCCTAAGTGGTCCTTAAGAAGCCTTCCCTGACCGTCCCCATGTTCTTCTCCTCCTATGTTAAGTGGCAGGAGATCCAGAGTCAGCAGCCACAACTCCAAACAAACTCTGTATGGCTGGGCCTGCAGGGCCACACAGTGCCAGGCCCACGCAGGCGCTCTGTAAAAGTCCTGCTGCTCAAAGGCCCAGGGCTACTGGCGTGGAACCTCTGCCCCCATCACCTCATATTAGCTGACTCTGGTTGAGCAGGAGGCCTACAGGAAGCCGCTCCCGAAAGGCTTTGCGCCAGGCTGCACGAGGCCGCATGCAGCGCCACGTGGCCCCGCCCCTCACTAGCCCGTTCTGATTGGAGGCCTCGCACAGGGCGGGGCTTCTGGACCGGTCTCGGCAGCGTGGCGTGGTCTCTGCAGCGTGGCGTTCACAGTTTGCAGCCTGGCTTTTCCCGCCAGTAGGCCAGGCCGTTGAGGCAGCTGCTATCATGCTGCGCAAGCTTACGGTAGACCAGATAAACGACTGGTTCACCATCGGCAAGACCGTGACCAATGTGGAGCTACTGGGTTTGCCACCAGCCTTCCCGGGTGAGGCAGCCAGGGAGGAGACGCTGTGTGAGGACTTGGCCCCTTCCCCGACTTCCGTTTCCACCCCGCAGGGCCTCAGAAGGTGGGCGAGAACTCGCGCGATTGGGGGTGTTCTGAGGGGCCGGCTGACCTTGGGGGTGGGGACCCCTTTAGGGATAAGATGCCCTAGGGCGGGGGGTCCCAGCTGCTCTAGTGGCCACCCACGGTCACCCCACAGGCCCAACCCCTGGAGCAGGTCAGCGTTTTCCCACAACAAGCAGAATGTCCCGTTTAAAAAAATTTGTAAAATATATTAATAGACTGTACCTTTTGAAGCTACTTTTAGCATTCCAGAAACACTGAGCAGCGTCTGTCCCCATCTGACCCGCTTCCCACCTTCCAGCGTTACTAACGCCTGCATCAGTACGGTGTGCACGCTGCCTGGGGGAGCCAGTATGTGTCTCCCAGACCGGAGCTGGCCTTGCAGTCGCTCTGAGGGGGCATGCCACGGTTTGGCTGGCTGCATGAGGTGTACCCGTCACCATCCTGGCATCATTCCGATTAGCTTCACTGCCAGGGAATCGCCTGGCACCTACTGATTCTTTTCTGCCTCCACAGCCGAGCCTTTCCCAGTGTGCTGTACAGTTGGAGTTACTGCAGCGCGTCAGATTGGACTCTGCCCATCTTTTTCATGGCCTTACACCTTGTTCCTTTTCAGTTGATACTCGGTGGCTGGATGTACTTCAGCCACCTACTGAAGCACATCTCGGTAGCTTCCAGGTTAATTAATTATGAGTAAAGGTGCTGTACATCTCTGTGCATTATCTACTTTTGTGTGGACGTTGTTTTTAGTTCATCTGGGTAAATACCAAGGAGTAGAAATGTCAGGTTTTTGTTTCATTTTATTAACTCTAGTCAGGGTTCTTTGACTTAAGTAGCTGCTCTGTTACTCTGTGTGAGTTTAGTGGAAAGAAAAAAAAATAAGGAAGACACCATCTGTTTTTAGAAGAGGGCCTAGTTATTATGTTAAATGAAACCCAGGGTGAGAAGTCCCAGGTTCTAGCATCTGGACCATTCCCCTTCCTCCGAGTTTAGAACCCTGGATGGCAGTGTGATTTCATTCGTTAATTAAAAAACTTCTACAATTCTTTTCTAGAGAATTTATAACTGGAGGTGGAGGGGGGCAGCTCACTTCCACTCAGCTATACCGCAGCCCTTTTGTTATTTTTCATTTTAAGATGGGGTCTTACAGGGCTGGACAAGCTAGCTTGAACGTGTCATCTTCCTGCTGTAGCTTCCTTAGAGACTAAGAAACAGGTGTGAATGATGTGGCTGACCATTTTTAAAGTTTTAGTTGACTTAGGTTATTTTTTATTTATTTATCTTTTTGGTGCTGAGGACTGAACCTAGGGCTTCATACTTGCCAGACAAGCATTCTACAGCTGAGCTAAATCCCCAGCCCAATTTTTAAGTTTTTAAAAGTTACTCTTATTAGGTTGCATCTAGTTTGAGGATTAGGCCTAAACAGTGGGTCAGGTTTTCTTGACCCACTCTCTCAAGCCAGAGTCTTTGCAAGTGCAACCTTGGGATCCTGGGTAATTTTCTTTCTCAGAGACACAGAGGGGACAAAGCGGCCCCTTGTGCAGATCTAGGTGGATGTTTATATTTTTATGCAGTTTATTTCCTTGAGTTATTCTGGTAAGTGTCCTGTGCCACCTCTACCGAATGTTCTAGTACTTCATTAAATGTAGCTGTCAAAATGTATTTCCTTAAATAATGGATTGTGATTACACTATGTGATTGTATGTTACACTCTCTGTCCATACTTTCCTGTGATTAACTTTTTTTTTTTTTTTGAGACAGAGTCATGCTTTGTAGGCTGGCCCTGAGCTCACTATGTAGCCCAGGCAAGCCTTGAACTCAGCAGTCCTCCTGCCTCTGCCTCCCAAGTGCTGGGATTACAGGTGTGAGCCACCACACCTGGCACTGTGGTATTCATTGCTGGTGGGTGTGAGTCACCACGCCCAGCATTGTATGTGGTTACCGGGATGAATGCAGGACCTTGCGCTTGCGAGGCAGGCGCTGGAACCACTGAGCTAAATCTCCAGCCCTTAACTTTTTTTTTTTTTACACAAGTTAATTCTCATTTTTACCCATATCCCTACCCACCCACACCTCCCCAACCCCCTTTATACATGCTCTTTTATTTTCTTTCTGTATCACATTTATTCCTTCCCCTCATTACATTCCCACACCAAATTTCCTATGGAAATTTCCCACTCTATAAAAGCTGTCATACTTTCTAGAGCTCATTTGCATCTACAGGTGTTCATGTCAAAGAGAAGATTCGGAATTTGCCTATCTGTGATTTATTGATTTCACTTATTAGTATATCCTCCAGGTGTCTCCATTTGCACCTAAATGGATCGATCTTGTCATTCTTTATGGCAGAGTAATATTCCATTTTATAAAAAAAACACATCTTCTTTATCCACTCTCCAGTTGATGGGCATTTGGATTGTTTCCAAGATTGAGCTATCACAGACTGAGCTGCTATGAACAAGGGTGTACATCTGTCTTTTCAATGTGATTTTTTTTTTTGGAGACAGGGTCTCGCTTTGTAGTTCAGGCTGGCTCTGAGCTCACTATGTAACCCAGGCAAGCCTCGAACTCAGCAATCCTCCTGTCTCTGCCTCCCGAGTGCTGGGATGACAGGCGTGAGCCACCACGCCCGGCACTGTGGTATGCGGTATTGATTACTGGTGGGCGTGAGTCTCCACGCCCAGCATTGTATGTGGTTACCAGGGATCGAACTCAGGACCTTGTGCTTGCAAGGCAGGCGCTAGAACCACTGAGCTAGCCCTCTGGCCCTCAATGTGAATTCTTTTGGGTATATTCCTAGCAGGGGGATAGCAGGGTCAAATGGGACCCCTAGTCCTAGTTTTCTGAGAAATCTCCATACGGATCTCCACAATGGTTGCACAAGTCTGCAATCCCACCAGCAGTGGAGAAGGGTTCCTTTCTCCCCACAGCCACGCCAGCATTTATTGTTGGTTGATTGTGTGATAGTGGCCATTCTTTGTGGAGTGAGATGAAATCTCAGTGTTGTTTTCATTTGCATCTCTCGACTGACCAGTGATGTTGAACATTTCTTCATACGTTTGTTGGCTGCTTTGACGTCTGCCTCTGAGAAGTGTCTGTTCATTTCAGATGCCCAGCCCTTAACTTTTTTATTAGTACATTTGTAATACACAATGATTATATTCATCGCCTGGAATTCGTACCTTACTTGGTGCAGCTCAGTTCTTTTGACTTCCCCTTGCTTGAGAACTTGGCGGCCATCACGTGTAGTTTGCATGTTCTCCAGGTCGTGTCTTGGTTCCAGTGGGTCACAGCGCATAGCTCCGCTGTGGCTCTGAGCATGTGTCACTCTCATTGTCCTTCTGCTTGTGAGCTTTGTGCCTTCTAAGGTGGAGCTTTTGCTGCCTTCCTGACTCTCATTGACTCCTGGCTCGTGATGTTCTTGTTTAATTCTCGCTTTTTGTATCTCTGACTGAACACCTTAAATTTCAGTTTGTCCCAGAGAGAGCTCCCCCTTGGGGATCTCATAATCCCGGTGTCTGATCGTTGCCTTCACCCAGGTCCTTTTTTTCAATCTCAGTTTTCCCTCCTGATATATCTTCTGTAAGAAGGAGGCCTGCTTTGTTGGACACTGTGTTGGTGGCAGTCCTGCCAACAGGGAAGCTTCACTTTGAATTTGAGGAAGTCAAAGAACAACAGTTCAGAAGCACAGTTGTCCTAGTCTGCCAGTCTTGGAGGAGGTGGGTGTTTGACTCTTTCCAGTTTTGCGGTGTTGCCTTTCAGTGTTAAGGCTTCGCATGGATTGTTACATGGTCTCTGTTGGTCTCTGAGGATTTCTGTTTTCTAGTCACCCTGGCAGTAGTGTGGATCTTACATGCCCCCAAAGGGCCATGTGCTGAAGGCTTGGGGCCCACAGCAGTGCTGTTGGGGGTTGCAAGAACCATTGACAGGTGGCCTCAGGAGGTCCTCAGGCCATCATGGCCTGGAAGGCGATGGCGGGACACTTTGGCTGAGAGCCTAGTGGTTCTCTCCTGTCTCCATCGCGCTGCCTGCCTCGCTACTGGCCTGTAGTAAGGGCGCCGATCAGTCGTGGACGGGAACCTCTGGAACTGTGAGCCAAAACACAACCTTTGTAAATTCATTATTTAGATATTTGTTATAGTGATGGGAAGCTAAAACATCCATGAAATCCAAGTTTTTTAGACTCTTTCGTCTGTTTAACAGGTTCAGTTTATTAGGTAATTGTCTCACTGGTTAAGAAGCATTGCTGTACTTCTCCTGTGTCTTCTGTGTCCAGTGGAGTAGAGTAATTGGGGAAAGTACTAGCGGGGGCCGGAGGTGAGGGGCTTATGACTCATAACTTAATTCACGGCGAGAACTTCGCTGGTTTGTCTCTGGCAGCCAGGAGCTTCTGGAGAAGGCTCTGAGGTTTTAAACTGAGCCGTGATGTGGTGAGACACGGGATGGCTGCTGTGCGATTGAAGGGGACCGGGGGTAGAAGGGAGATCAGGGTTGATACTATCAGTGATGGTTGGTTTGTGTGTCATCATGGCACAGCATGGTCCCTGGACGCATGGTAAAACGTTACTCTGAATACCCCTGTGAAGGTGTTTTGAATGAGACTGAGGCGTGAGTTGATGGATTTTTAGTAAAACAGGTTCGTTACCCTGCATGATGTGAGTGGGCTTTGATCGACAGAAGACCTGAGCACAGCAAGACCAGTCTGAATGTGGTGCTGCGTGTCATAATCCCACTGAGGCAGCCGATCACTCTGGAGTTGAAAAAAGCAGTCTGTCTGGAGCTAGATCGGGGGTTTGAGCCTTTGTAGACCAGTGAGGCAGAATCATTCAGATTGTAGGTGCCAGATCCTCGTGGGTGAGTGCAGAGAGTGAAGGTCCAGGCCCGAGCGGGGTGCTTGGTGTCTGGAGTTTGGTCCGATGGAACGGACAGAGGGACTGGAGATCAACAGTCGGGAGAGTTGGAGGACAACCAGCGGGGCCTCCCCAGCCAAGAGCTAGCCAGGTGTGGCGTTGCATAATGTACTTAGAACCTTAGCACTGAGCGAGGCTGAGGCGGAGGATCGCAAGTTCAAGCCCAATTGGGCAGGATAGCAATTTAATAAGACCCAGTCTCAGTATAAAAAATAAAAATGGGAAAAAGCTAGGGACATGACTCAGTGTAAAGGGCTTGGTACAAAAACAATCGACAAAACAAGTAGACGGCCAGTTGTTTACCCCCTGCACATACATCTCTGTGTTGTGTGGGAATTGCGTGTGCTTTCCCCATCGGAGAGCTTATGGTGGAGACAGACCATCACTGAGCCTCCACCACTGACCGCTGTACCTGACACAAGGAGGAAGGCAGATCTTCTGAATGAGTTACCTGCTCGATAGGGCCCAGAGGGCTGACACACCCAGCCCTTCTCTTCTCCTGTGGCCGAAGCTGGTTTCCCTAAGGGGTTGTGAGTGTGTACGTAGGGACGCACTGCAACAGTGCAGTAACAGCAAGGGTGCCCTGATGATGAGCAGTATTTCCAGCATTAGCTCGGTGGGCAGTTGTCTTCCTGCCTGGACTGGCTGCTGGCTTCCCAGCCTTCTCACCAGTGCCCTAGCACGTAGAGGCATGCCTGGCATGAGGGCATGGCGCAGTTTGCATTTGTGGAGTGAACACTCACACCCATGGCTCTTTGGTTACCCGTGTCGCTGACTGTAGACAGATTGCAACTCAGAATCACGGTGTGCCCACCTTGGCTCCGTCACCTGCTCTGTTTTACTTGTGACATTTTTATCTGGCTTGAGGATACCAACTTCATTCCTACCTTGTGGTTTCTGCTTTTACTTCAGTAAAAGTGGAGGGCTCTCATGGAGGGGTCCTTTGACTATCGAGGCCCTGTGCAAATGTCCGCCTCTTAGAGAAGTTCGGCTCCCTCAGGGGAAGAAGAATTCCTCCCACCTTCTTTCCTGGTCTCTCTGGTCTGTTTCACCTTCTTCCTTCCTCTGAGTACTTATGGTATGCTTAAAGTCATATTTGTGATAACTAAAAGCCAGTTTGCCCATCATCTCTACACTTAGATGATTGTCGTTTTGGTCCTTCCCTATCCCTAGGGCACAAGAATAATGTGATATTCTGGCTTGTAGAGTTGGATGAGTAGGTAGTGCTGTCATTTAGTGCGATGGAAAATGCTCGTTGATGGAGAGTTATAGTTTAGGTATGTGGTTGGACTGGATTGTTATGTTTTTTGAGCCAGGGTCTTGCTGCTAATTCAGGCTGGCCTTGAGTCCGGGTGCTCATCTCATGTCAGCCTCTCAAATGCTGGGCCTATAGGTATGTGCTACCTGTGCCCAGCTGGATGTTGTTCTGATGATCTATGTACTGGCTCCTTCCTCTTTGGAATTTTACCTTCTAGAAAAGGAACAGACCTTTTTCGTTTTTTGAGTCAAGGTCTCTCTACATAGTTCAGGGTATTTTTAAACTCACTAAGTGGCCCAGATTGGCCTTGAATTTGGAGCAATCAGAGTAGTTATCCTGACTCGGCCTCCCAAATGTTGGAATTAAAGGTGTGCTCCACCATTCCTGGTGTGAAAAGAATCCTTTAAAACTTTGATTTAGGCTGGATGTGAGATTTTAAAGAGGTCATTTTTAGTTTTGATTTAAAATTTTTTTCCTTTGTAGATGAAATAAAACTAAAATCTAAATATCAGAGTTATAGATGCCCTGAAGGTGCCCAAAGAGTCTTTGACCTTACCTGTATTAAAAATGGTAATGCCAGGGACATAGTTCAGTGGCATCGCAGCTGCCTGGAAAGCACAAGGTCCTGAGTTTAATCCCCCCCAAAAAATATTCTTGTCCAGGTGTGGTGATAAATATCTGTAATCCTAGCACTGAGGGAGGTGAGAAAGGAGGACCACCATGAGTCTGAGAGCAGTTTGGGCTACATAGTGAGTTCGAGGCCTGCCTGAATTACATAGCAAGGCCCTATCTCAAAAATCGGCTGGGGTGTAGCTTAGTGACACTGCACCTGCCTTTCAAGCACAAGGTCCTAAGTGTGATTCCTGGTACAGAAAAAAGAAAAAAAAAGTAACAAAAATAAAATAAACAAAAAAGGTAAATACTGTAGCCCTTTATCAAAACATATAAGTCTAATGTATAGTTTCCTATGAAATGTGTTTATTAAGTATTTTATATGAACATAGTATAGGTTTAAATTATGTCAGCATTGAATATTTTCTTTTTATGCATTTACTTATTTAGCGATTTATATTTTGAGGTAGAATCTTACTATATAGCCCAGGCTGTTCTCAAACATGTGGTCCTACTGCTTCAGCTCCCAGGTGCTAGGATTGTAGAGATGTGCCTCAGTGGTGGGCCATTGTTTTCCTTTGATAGTAGCAGCTACTATTGTTAAATCAGTGTCTTTTTTTTTAACTGAAATAATATAGAGCTATGCTTTTAAAATATTTTCCTTTAATGCTGAGATAAAAGATACTGTGATTAGAAATTAATCTGTGTATCTGGATAAAGCAGTGCTCTGCTCAGATTGCACACTGTCTCCTCCTCGCTGCCCTCCCTGTTCCATGCCCAGAGTGGAGCGGCATTATGTAACGGAATGTTGACTTCTTTTTATTTCAGTGTTGTATTATAAAGGTAAAATTTACATCAAACATTTATTCTATACATAGTTTTTAAAGAATCAAAGTCAATATTAGCTAAGTTTCACACAGAATTTGTCACACTTTTTACTAAATTGCCTTAGTGAGATGTGTTTGAGGCATAGCAAAATACTCCAAACATTTTTTCAAAATACTTAGGAAATATTTTAGTTTAAAAGTATACTGTTAAATAGAACATTGCATATTAGAATGGTTAAGAAAAGACTACTATTTAAAACAGGGTATCCATAGGAATTTTAACTTCTGACCTTAAACTCGGAGCCACGTTTTTTGTAGTTGTCATAAGATCTCTGACTCTAAGGTAGTCATAAAATGCTGGTTGTAGCTGCCTTCTTAACTTGATGGATAATAATACGGTAGGTTCCATATTCTGTATGAGCATGATGGGAACCTGTTCTTTGTGTTTCTGTCTACATAACTAGAAATGGTGGGTATTTCCTCCTTGTCCGACCTCTGGGTGTAGTTGCCTGGGAGCACGGAGGGAGGCAGACAGCCTGTCTGCCCGGCCTCCTGCAGGCTCTCTCCAAGACTCCCTCTGTCCAGGCTGCTGAGGAAGTCTTTCAGAACTTGCTTGAAGATGTAGACTATTTCCCATGGCAGCACGTCATTCTCTGCCAAGACTTCTCGAAATCTAGGAAATGAATAGTCAGTTCAGAAAACTTTTTTTATCTCTTTCAAATACAGTTTATATCACATAATTGTACACTAGTTAGCCAGCTTTTGAACAGTTTGCATGTGGCTTAATATTATGTGTCTAGTGAAGAAATTTTAATTAAAATTTAAAAAATTTCTTAGCAGTGAGAATACATAGATAATTTGGTCTACTTTATAGTAATTTTGGTAATTTGGCATTTGCTACTCATAATTAAAGAATTTGCATAATAGATCATAAAGTTCAGTCTAACCGTATGCAGCAGCTCATAACACAAGAAAAGCACACAGAATTTTACCTGCTGAGGATAGTTCCAGTTTGGCAAGGTTGAACTTGTGAGCAAAGAATTTCGAGTTGTCTCTGTTCAGTAGCCGGGATAGTTGTGTGAGGGTTCTGATAATTTTTCAGCCAGTTGTAATCCACACCTGTTTTTCTTACTTTTTGTTCATTTTCGATTTCTTGTATTAATCTCTCTCGTTCCTTTAGATGCCATTTTAATTCTCGAAGCAGAGTCTTTGTCACTACATCTGAGCTGGCGTAGTGTGAGGGTTTGTGGGAACCACTTCTTGGCCATTTCATCCAGCCAAATAGTGGCATTTTTAGCCTGTAGAAATATCCTCACTTGTCTAGTTGCATATATTTTTATGTCTCTGATGAGCAAATATTTGTCGACTTAGAATGAGATTGTCAGAAAAATGCATGAGTTTTTCACTGGTTAGATAAACAGGTCAATATAAGATTAGAGCATGGATTAAAGTCTTTTCATTTCTAACTAGGTCATTGCCTAAAGGCGAGCTTTGAAAATACTTTTATATTGCTAGACAGAAATTAAATGCATAAAGTAAGGGATGATCTACAGATGGAACAGTTTCTGAAAATAACACTTGCTATTAAAATTCTTAGGAAGTTTTAAAATATTAATGCATTGAAAAGGACCATTTGCAGAGACTTTTGATTTATAGTCCGTACTGAAAAGGAGTAGCACTTACCTGCCGAGTTGGAGAGTCTGATGTGGGGCTGTCGCCAGAGTTGACTCGCTTTGGAGATGCAGCCGTGTCTCACTCAGGCATCGCTCTTCCTCCTGGATGTTTCTCTGTTGAAGGAAGGAGCCTCCTGATTTACCCACTGAGACTATATTTGCAATAAACAACTTTCCACGTTAGGAATGAGGTTGTGATGTCTTCATTTGGGGAGAATGCTCATTAATTCACCGTGTAAGTAAGCTAGAAGAAATGACAAACTAAATTACTATTGAATTTTCACAAATCATATAATGGTCTACCTCTGTACGCGCTCATTCTGTTTGAAAAAGATGCTGGCAGTGATGGATGCTGGTCCCAAGCACTCTGGATGCGTCTTTGGTGCCGGAATGAAGAGCACCCTCAGAAGCACCATGGATGATGCGCCGCTGGCTGAAGTGAGACTGTCGCCTGATGCGATGCGGTGCTGTGCACAGCCGTAGGTCACAGTTCGGCGCTGTATTTTTATGCCTGTAGAGCTCTAAAAATAACCATGTTGCTTTTATTCTTCGGCTTAACTTCCAGGCCATTTAGAAGCCAGGTCACTGTCTCCTCTAATAAAACCAAGAGAAATAGATCAGACTTGACTGTGCGCAAAACACATACTCTGAGGAAGCATGTTGTAATTGAACAAAATAGGCAAAGTGTGCTGACATCGTCATGTGTGAATATTTAGCAAGTACAGCATTCAGTATTCATTTTTCTTGCAAAATAGTAAATTTATATAAGAATGTTGAAATGCTAGATGACATTATAAAGACTTTAAAATGCACCTGGTCATCTCTTTAGTTACATGGTATTAAGGCAGTAATGGGTTATCAGGAAAAAAGAGAGGCAGAAAAGAATTCAAAACACACTGTAGGGGCTGGAGATTTATCTCAGTCGTTCCGGTGTCTATCTCGCAAGCACAAGGTCCTGAGTTCAATCTCTGGTACCACACATCACAGTGCCGGTGTGGTGGCTCACGCCTGTCATCCCAGCACTCGGGAGGCAGAGACAGGAGGATTGCTGAGTTCCAGGCTTGCCTGGGCTCCATAGTGAGCTCAGGTCAGCCTGAACTACAAAGCGAGACCCTGTCTCAAACAAACAAATGAACAAACAAACAAAAACAAACCAGCCAGCCAGCCGGCTTACCAGCCACAGTGTAGAGTTCATTGTTGATGACGTGTTAGCGTTTTGTCTTAGAGCAGCGTGTAAACACTGACACGCGTTTAGGCGAGTGTTGGTTGCAGTGGTTCATTGCAGTAGTTTTCTATTCAAGAATTGTTCTCGTTGAGTGGATGGACTATCATAGGTCAAGTCTGATCTGTGTTATTAGAGTATAAAGGGTCTTTTACTCTCTGGCTCTCTGCTAAGTGACTAGTTTTTTCTTTTATAATATTTATTTTTTTTCTATAGCTTTTCCTTCCAATGAGCTGTGAAGCATAGACCTTGTTCACATCAGACCTGTGTGCCATACGCAATCGAGAGTGACATGTGTGGTTGTCCTACAGCTCCTATTACTTATGTGCTGGAAAAAGACATCAGGGCTCATCCTCTTCAACTACAGGGTTTTCACATCAGATGGCATATAATACTAGGAGAAGGACAGGAATGGATTTTATCGTGACAGAAATATCCTACCAAGTTTTATACTAAGACAGTAAATTTTAGCACTTCTTCCTTTGAATAACCTTTTGCTTCAAATTTATTTTTGCTCTGAATTGTTAACAAGAAATACCAGAGTATACTGAATGTAGAACAGGAGCCGGTTCCCTTGCAAGCGCTCTGCAGTCCGAGCTGTCATCCCTTCTTGCCTAGTTTTCCTTCTTGTGCCACCGCAGTGCCCGCTTACTCCCCATTTTGCAGGGCTCACGTTGGACCCTCAGCTTCGCTAAGGCTTACGCTTTCTGCCCTCCGTGCAGCCACCCTGTCCTTCTCCTTCTCAGTGTCCAGTTCATACTTCAGGCGGTGCACGCTCGTCCCTTGGCCCTGTTCTTCCCCTCCCTGCCGCTCTAGTCTCTCTGTCTTCTCGTGGTTTCTGATTCACTGCTGCTCTGTCCTGTCCTAAAACAGGCATTCAGTGGATCAGCAGAGTTCACGGCCCAGTACTGCGGGCTGGGGCTGGGGCTGGGGCTGGGGCTGGGGTGGTGGCCGTGAACGGGACAGCCATAGTTCCGGCTCAGGGGCCGTCCGAGGGCATGAGTAAGGCGCATGCACGTCGCCATGCTGCAGTGGGCCCCGTTAGGCTGGAGGGCGGAGGCTTCTGCGTGGGGATGTCTTCTGGGCAGAGGGGAGCGGCCCGTGACTGGTCACGCAGGCGCCCTCTTGTTGGTGTCTCCCTCTCTGCTGCACTCAGCGGACACCTGTCTGCCATGGAGACCCTCGCCCACGTCTGTCCTTTGCCAACTTTTCTAACTACCTCATGCCTCCTTCTTTTGAACTTATTAGGTACAGCTTTTCTAGTACTTAATGTATCCTACTTACATTGTTCCACATTTTACTTTTTTTCTTTATCCTGAAACTGTGCAGTTAAAGCGGAGACCAAATATCATTCTGTGTAGTACTTGTCTTACTACCATAAAAAAGAGAACGTAAGTAGTATCTGTAAGTCAAGATAAGGAGGCACATTTTATTAATTTTTCCTGTTTATTAGGGCAAACCAATTAACTTTGGATTTTATTTATCAAATATTTTGGTAAGTTCAATAAATGAATTATTTCTAAGGAATCATAAATTTATTGAGATTTTTTTCTTTTTTTTGGTACTAGGGATTGAACTCGGTACCTTGTGCTTCTGAGGCAGGTACCAGAACCACTGAGCTAAATTCCTGTTTTTTTTTGAGACAGGGTCTGGCTTTGTAGGTCAGGCTGGCCCTGAGCTCACTGTGTAGCCCAGGCAAGCCTCAAACTCAGCAATCCTCATGTCTCTGCCTCCTGAGTGCTGGGATTACAGGCATGAGCCACCACACCTGGCACTGTGGTATGTGGTATTGATTGCCAATGTGTGTGAGTCACCATGCCCGGCGTTGTTGTATGTGGTTACTGGGATTGAAGCAGGGACCTTGGGCTTGCTAGGCAGGCACCAGACCACTGAGCTAAATCTCCAGCCTGTAAGTCATTTTTGTTTTGATGCTTGTCATGGTCTTCTAGGTATATTTAGCTAAAAAAAAATTTTTTTTTTGAGACAGGATCCTTCTATGTAGTTCATGTTGGCCTTGAACTCACAACTGGCCTCCAACTTAAGGAGTTCTCCTATCTCAGCCTCTCAATTGCTAGAATTACAGAGATGTGCCACCACATTTGGCCTAAATAATATAAAATTTTAAAAGTCTCAAAAAGGACCATATCATTCATAATGTTTGTTTATCTATATAAACTTTTAAGATGTATAAGGAATTACATAGAAATAATAAGTTGGAGAATTTTGAAAGATAAACTGAGGAGCCTGGAACAAGTTTTTAGATATTACAGTCAAAATTGCTGGCTATAGTATTTTTATTTTCCCCAGTACTGGGGATCAAACTCAGGATCTTGTGCTTACCAGGCAGGTGAGGCGTCCCTGAGCTACATCCCTCTCCAGGCTGCTATAGTTTTCGGTAGCATTAGATTGGAGTTAAAGATCGTTCTTTGTGGAGACACTAACACTCTTTTGTGTTAAGCCCTTTGCTTTAGCCAGGAGTGCTGGTACAAACCTGTGATCCTGGCACTTGGGAGGCTGAGGCAGAGGATCACTGTAAATTTCAGGCCAGCCTGTGCTGCACAGTGAGTTCAAGGGTGTCACCTCCCTCAGATCCTTTACTGCGAAATTAAAAGGTCTGGCTTGGTGACCCCTTTTAAAAATGTTAAAATCATATTTTTAAGAGGTTTATATAATAACAGTCAACAAAAGAAGGAAACTGTCAATGTAATAAACGCCATATACGAAAAGCTCATAATATAGTCAGTGGTGAAAGACTGAAAAATTTCCTCTAAGATCAGGAACAAAGCAAGGACGTCGATGTTCATCACTTCTCTTGCTCACCATATGTGGGATTCTAGCCAGAGCAGTGAAGCAATAGGAAGAAGCTGTGCAAGTTGTGGGTGTGGAGACGGGTCACTGTGGGACCCACGCGAGGGAGTCGGCAGGTCACGTGGAGGCTTCTGCGTGTGCCTGTGCTAGCTGTTGCAGAGCCTCATGGTCACACACACACACACACACACACACACACACACACACACGGCTGTGAAGATCTTTGCTAAGGACTCCCAGCTTTCATCTTGCTGCGTGACAAGGACCTGTAGCCAGATGTCCTTGTCGTGGTGACCTGACGCACGGACGCCTCCGTTGAGTAGGCAGCTGCTGTGGTGTGCCTCTGCGGCCTGCGTTCTCTGTCGGAGCGACTTCCTTTAAAGACGTGCACCTTGGGCTGGGGTGTGGCTCCGCGGCAGAGTGCTCACCGGGCAGGCACGGGGCTCTGGCTTTGATGTCTAGCACCACAAGTCTTTAAAAAACCCAAAAAAGCCCTTTATCTTCCTGGGCTTCCCCGAGCATGCCAGGACGGGTGTTTTGCACGTGGAATTGCCTGGTTTATTCTGTTAAATTCATTGTTGGAGAATTTATCTCACTGGCATGGACAAAAGGGCCAAATTGAGTAAGTAAAATCCTCTGCAGATGGTTTGGCCTTGTATATAGAATTCTCATGTATAAGAAAAAACTGTCAGAACTAATAGGTTTGGCAAAGTAGCGGGACCCAGAGTCAACACACAAAAGCCAGCGTAGATAGTGGGGTCTTGCTTGTCCCCCTGTGGACAGAGCGGCACTCTCAGTTAAAACGTGGAAGCAGCCAGAGTGCCCACTGACGGTGGGTGGGCATACAGATGTAAGCATCCGCGCAGTGGAGCGTCCCGGCCTCCAGCGCAGGAGACTGTGCTACAGCATCAGCGAAGCTGGAGACTGTGGTGCTGAATGAAATAAGCTGGAAAATACCATATGATCCTGCTCCTGTGAGACAGAATGTCAGCTGCCGTCACGGAGACGGTGGGGCGGTGGTTGCCGCGGCAGGGGGAAGGGAAATGGAGAGGCAATGTTTTGGGGCACAGGGCTCTGGCTGTTTCCGACCTCTTTCCTTCCCTGCCTGAGCGCACCTCGTTGCACCTATACCCGGGCCGAGCAGTGAGAGGGAAAGGTGGGAGGGTTTCCCCGCCCCTGGGCGCCGCTGTTGTGTTTGCCACTGCTCCAGGACCGCTTAGCGTGCGGTGTGAGAGTGCAGAAGAGAAACAGGGAAACAGGTTGGCACCCTGAGTTCAGGGCCTCAGCAGCCCCAGAGGGCTCTCCTGGCTCAGCCTGCTGCTGGTGACCTGGCTCAGGGCTGTGTGCAGGTCAGGAGGCACCGGAAGAAGTAAAGGGCAAACTCTGCTGGCCGTTGTGCCCAGCCTGCCTGCTGCCATGTGTGCTCCAGGCCCGGCACTGCCCAGGGGCTCAGGGGCTCTGTGCAGGGCACACACCCTGCGTCATCCTGCCTGAAATGGGCGCCTCGGGAACCTTCTTGACCCCTTTGTCGTCACACCCACTCCAGTGTGTGCCATGCGGCGGTGTCCTAGGCCCTGTTCCTGCTGCTCCTGCGCTGCCCTTGCCCTCCTGCCGCCCCTGCAGCCTTGCTGGGGTGACTTTGGAGGGGGCCCCAACTCCTGCTGGCTTTTCGCCCTGTGCTGGTATGCAACATCGCTTATGCTTCATTAATTCTCTTTCGCCAGCTGGGCTGTCAGCTCCGTGAGGGAAATCGGTACTGGTCACTGCTCCACGTCCAGAGCTAGGACCAGCATCAGACCTGGAGTCGGACCACAGTTATTTGCTGAAGGAATGAGTGAGCAGTTAGCAGGCCTCCCTGGAATCTCGTTTTGGTGCCACTGGGGATCGAACCCAGAGTCTTCACACTCGGCTGCATCCCCAGGCCTTTTTAAATTTTTTGTTTTGAGACCAGGACTCAGAACATTACCGAGTTGCCCAAGCTGGGCTCAAACTTGTGATCCTCCTGTCTCAGTCCCCAAGCTGGGATTATGGGCACATGCTCCATCCATCTCTTCCCTGGAAATCTTTTTTTCTTTTTTTCTTTTTTTTTTAAATTTGAGACAGGGTCTCTTTGAAGTTCAGACTGGCCTTGAGCTCACTGTGGAGCCTGGAACTCAGCAATCCTCCTGCCTCTGTCTCCTCAGTGCTGGGATGACAGGTATGAGCCACCACACCTGGCACTGTGGTATGTGGTACTTGATTGCTGGTGGGTGTGAGTCGCGACACCCAGCATTGTTGTATGTGGTTACTGGGGATTGGACCAGGGACCTTGTGCTTGCTAGGCAGGTGCTAGAACCACTGAGCTAAATCTCTGGCCCCTCCCTGGAAATCTTTATACTCTTACACAGTTTTACTTTTCTCTACATCAGTAGTATCTTACATAAAAATATATGTCATGCAAAGTCCTGAGTTCGATCCTGGTAACCACATACAATGTTGGGCATGGTGACTCATGCCCACCAACAATCAATACCACATACCACAGTGCCGGGTGTGGTGGCTCACACCTGTAATCACAGCACTCGGGAGGCAGAGACAGGAGGACTGCTAAATTCGAGGCTTGCCTGGGCTACATAGTGAGCTCAGGGCCAGCCTGAACTACAAAGCGAGACCCTATCTCAAAAAAAAAAAAAAATTATATGTGTGTGTCATTCATTAGAATGGCAGTTTCTCCAGGGCAAGAGATTAGTCTGTTACTGTGCTTTCTGTGTGACAGGTCCTCGGTACTATTTGTTGAGCAAGCACATGCTTCCATGTGTATGTGTGCACATGGCTTATGGTTTATGTGTGCAGTGCTGCACTAAGTAAGATTCTTGGTTTTCTTGAGGTGGTCTCACTCTGGAGCCCAGGGTGGCCTGGAACTTGTGGCAGTCCTCTTGCTTCAGCCTCCCAAGTGCTGGGTTGTAGGTGTGCACCATCATGCTCTGCACAACTAAGTACTTTTTTTTTTTTTTAGAGTAAAAAAACTGTTGAGAAAGAAAGCATTTGCCTAAAAGGGACAGAAGGGGGACCCAAAAAATGGGAGACCCCCTAAGTATGGTTTTGAAGTGAAACTTAGATATTAAGTGGTATATATTTTAGGTTTTGGTAGATACTGTAGACTGCCGTTCATTTTAAGTGGTCACACCACTTACTACTCTCTCCCAATAAATGTTCTGAGAATATTTGATCTTTTTGCCAACTTAGTGGGTGAAAAAATTGCTTCTTACTGTTTTAATTTGCATTTGTCTGGTAACTGAGTTTCAGCACCTCATTTGCTTATTGACTATGTGGATCCCCCCCCCACGCCTTAAAGTAAAATGATAGAGAATCTCCTTTGCCACACAAGAACTTAGTGGCCTTTTAGAAGTGGTATGCTAGCTGTATGGCTAGCTCTCTGGCTCTGGCTCTAAATACCTAACAATAGCAAGTTAAAGGAGGAGATACTTATTTTGGCTTGTGATTTCAGAGCTTTCAGTTCAAGGTTGGTTGGCTCCAAGTCAGAAACATCACGATGGAAGGGCATGTCAGAGGAACGCGGCTTCCCTCATGGCACCAGAAAGCAGAGAGCTGGGGGAGGGGAGCCCAGAGGATGCGGCCAGGGAGCAGCTTCAGTTCCCAGGTGGCACCGAAGACTCACTTCATTCTAGGTGGCCCCACCTGCTAATAGGCTGTGTAGCTGTGGTAGGTTGGTGCCCTCACAAGTGGTCATCTTGCTGAAAGTCTCTTGATCAGTCACATTGGCAGTCAAGGTTATGTGGCCCACTAACTTTTATTATTATTTTCAGGTCACTCAGCCAGAGTTCAGAGATGGAGTACATTAACAAGTACAGACAACTTGAAGCACAAGAACTGGACATGTATGGCCCTGACCAGCCATCAGGTAAGCAGGGTAAGTGGGTCTCTGAAAACCTTACAGCTGGGCGTTGTGGTGCACACCTGTAATCCCAGCACTAGGGAGGCAGAGCCGTAAGGATCCCTGTGAGCTCCTGAGAGTTTGAGGCCAGCCTGAACGACAGAGGGAGACCCTGTCCCAAAAAACAAAACCTCCCAAAACCTGAAATATGATGTGTGAGTGGTTCATACACTAAAAGATGATGTGCTTAAAAATTAAGAAGTAAAGTATTTTGGTCAAAGTAAGAAATCTGTACTACTTATTAAATCAGAATCAGAATCTTTTTTGGAGTAAGTATGCCATGGGTGGTAAAGTGTTCACTTTTTTCTATCTTAAATATTGTTCTTAAATAGTCTGTTCTTTGGCGGACTAGTAATGGTCCTTTGTTTTAGTATTCATTAAAACTATTAATGCTGGAGATTTAACTCAGTTTTTCTGGCACTTACCTGGCAAGTGCAAGGTCTCTGGTTTGATTCCCTGGTAACCACATACACCAATACCAGGTGTGGTGACTCACGTCCACCAGCAATCAGTACCACACACCCCAGGGCTGGGTGTGGTGGCTCACGCCTATAATCCCAGCACTCAGGAGGCAGAGGCAGGAGGATTGCTGAGTTTGAGGTTTGCCTGGGCTACATAGTGAGCTCAGGGCCAGCCTGAACTACAGAGTGAGACCCTGTCTCCAAAAACCCCCAAAACTATTCATTAAAATAGTTGTGGGAGTTGAGTTTTGTATAGTAAACATTAAAACAAAAATTTAAAGAAAGCACAAATGCGTAAAGTAAAAAAATGAAAGGTCCTTTTGTACCTCTTAGCCCAGGGCACACTATATCAGAGAAGGTGGAGAGCGTTTCTTTCATTCTGTTATTAGCCTTTGACCCTATTTGTCTGCTAGAAGAACCCTTTGAAGGTTTGCTTTATAAAGTTACCCATGCACACTCTACCGTCTTACTGATAAACCCTGTCTCCTGTCCTCTTATCCTGTGCACACCTGTGCTGAGTGAGGGTGGAAGTTAGAGTTAGGATCTTTTATGTCACTGTGCTATCTTGTAGTGAATTTCTCACTTTTCTTTTTTGAGACAGGTTCTTACTTTCTAGTTCAGGCTGGCCCTGAGTCACTATGTAGCCCAAGTTAGCCTTGAATTCATAGCAATCCTCCTGCTTCTGACCCTTGAGTGCTGTGATTACAGATGTGAGCCACCATGCCCAGCACTGTGGTATGTGGTACCAGAAATTGAACTTGGGACCTTGTGCTTGCCAGGCAGATGCCAGAACCACTCAATTAAATCGTCAGCTCTCTCATTTATCTTTTTCTTTCTTTTTTTTTGAGACAGGGTCTCGCTTTGTAGTTCAGACTGGCCCTGAGTTTACTATGTAGCCCAGGCAAGCCTTGAACTCAGTGATCCTCTTACCTGTGCCTCCTGAGTGCTGGGATTATAGGCGTGAGCTGTGGTGTGTGGTACTGATTGCTGGTGGGCATGAGTCACCATGCCTGGTATTGTATGTGGTTACTGGGGACTGAACCAGGGACCTTGTGCTTGCAAGTCAGGCACCAGAACCCCTGAGCTAAATCTGCTGCCCCCTCTCGTTTATGTTTTTTTTTTTTTTGAGACAGGGTCTTGCTTTGTAGTTCAGGCTGGCCCTGAGCTC
>PVIC010004941.1:0-60169 GCA_004025085.1 Thryonomys swinderianus | reverse complement strand
ATGAACAGACACTTCTCAGAGGCAGAAATCAAAGCAGCCAAGAAACATATGAAGAAATGCTCAACATCTCTGGTCATTCGAGAGATGCAAATGAAAACAACATTGAAATTCCACCTCACTCCACAAAGAATGGCTGCGATCACAAAGTCAACCAACAATAAATGCTGGCGTGGCTGTGGGGAGAAAGGAACCCTTCTACACTGTTGGTGGGATTGCAGACTTGTGCAACCATTGTGGAGATCTGTGTGGAGATTTCTCAGAAAACTAGGACTACGGGTCCCATTTGACCGTGTTATACCCCTGCTAGGAATATACCCAAAAGAACTTAAAAACTTACATTGAAAACAGATGTACACCCTTGTTCATAGCAGCTCAGTTCGTGATAGCTCAATCTTGGAAACAACCCAAATGTCCATCAACTGGAGAGTGGATAAAGAAGATGTGGTTTTTTTTTTACAAAATGGAGTATTAGTCTGCCATAAAGAATGACAAGATCGATCCATTTAGGTGCAAATGGAGACATCTGGAGGATATACTAATAAATGAAATCAATGGATCACAGATAGACAATTCCCGGATCTTCTTTTTGGCATGAACACCTGTAGATGCAAATGAGCTCTAGAAAGTAGGACAGCTTTTATAGAGTGGAATATTTCTATAGGAAACTTGGTGTGTGAATGTGATGAGGGGAAGGAATAAATATGATACAGAAAGAAAAAAGAACACATATAAAGGGGGGAGGAGGGGGGAGTGGGTAGGGATATGGGTAAAAATGAGAATTAACTTGTGGCATATACTGGTACAAATTTCCCAATGTTATATGTGATTTTGATATGTATATAAATTGTACCAATAAAGAATTCATTTAAAAAAACTGATTGTTAAAGAATAGTGTTCTTTTAACTCAGTTGAAGATCTTCTTGCAGAAAGGTAGAAAACATTTTCCTGGGAATCCCACTCAGAGAAGCAGACTCTCTGTAGAAGCAGAAAAAGTTTGTAGACAATCAGAGAAGAGCAGGTAGAAGCACCGTCCTGACAGCAGGAAGGAGCTTCTGAAACTTGCAGACAGTAGTAACCGAGTCCCCTCATGGCCACATCAGGGCAGATTTAGGCTTGTCCAAGGGTTGGGCACCATCTGTCTGGACTGGCTGCTGTTTCTATCCCATAATATCTCAGATATTCCTTGGGCTGCTCCAACTTAGACTTGGGACCAGTGAAAGAGGTTCATATGTTCTGAGTGATTCCCAGAAACCCTCATCCTGAGAGGAGGGATCAGAAGGCTTCTTGTGGCCCTTCTTCTGTTACAAAGACTCTGTTAAGGCTTCCCCTGGAGGGTCTGAAAAAGTGACAGAACCACGATGCCCAAGTCTAGAATCAGCTAGAGGAGACTGTGTCCTACTACTCTTGGAATTTAAAACAAACTATTTAATCCCTGTTGAGTCCGGTTGTTGGAATGAGGGTGAGAACATGAACTACCTCATGGACTTTTACTGTGAAGGCAAAAGGAGCTGGTCCACAGAAAGTGCACCCCTCTGTAAACAGGACAGTAAGTGCTCCTGAGAGTGGTTTCTGATAATGATGCTGTTTCAGTAGGTCATCAGTTTAATTGGACAAAATGAGGATTACATAATCCTAAATCTACAGAAAACGAAGTGTCTAAGGCCAAGACCCACTCCTGTCTGAGGGTGGCGAGAAGAATAAGTTGGAGATGGATGATGTGCTAGACGTTCAATGCCTGAAGGTGGCTTCTAGAACACCTCAGGTCAGCTCGAGCCACTGAGCGACGGAAACTGAGTCCAAAGGGAAGATGCATTGCATTAGTGTTAGGTTCATGGAACCCCCTCCTCGTCTGCTACATCTTACTCTTTCTGACTGAAATAAAAGAAGAGAACAGAGTGTTCTGTTTCTTGTGTCAGGTCAAAGGCAGTTGCTTGTGGTGCCCCTGCTTCCCCTGATGCAGCTCCACATGGCAGGACTAAGCTTGTCTGACCTCTTGCCCCTATGAGAAAGGTCCTGTCTCATTCAGAGCCATCTAATAAACACACTTTTAAGGGATGTGAAATATGTGTTTGTCATAACTTACAAAACCAGGACTTATCCTTTCTTGGGAGTGTTCAAAATGTATAGAATGAAAGATATACATCAGTAAAACCTTGAAATTCATCACCAAATCTCTTCCACAGTGGAGTTACCAATTTCATCAAGTTACATTAAGCTCTCTTGCTGGGAAGTTGTTGGGTTTACTTATTTTTTTTTTACTTTTATTGATTTTTTTATATTAAACAATTATTTCTGACCCCCCAGGAAACCTTCCTTTTGTCAGATTAAATTTAAAATAAAAAGATTAAATAAGTTTTAAAAGTTAAAAATATCTACAATGGATGGTCTTTCAAAAGAATAAAAATCAAACATTTAGCAGGACTTCACAGAGGTATTATAGAACCAAAAATCAACTGGCATTTCTAGTCCACAATTTTCATCAATGTGCATTAAATATATTGAACTAATTGTGTCATTTAGCATTAAGCACATTATTGGTTTAGTTTTAATGATTAAAACTTTGGACTAATATCATTTTTTTCTTTTTTCTTTTTTAGTACCAGGGATCTTGTGTATCCAGAGTTGGTGTGGTTCCACTTCAGCTAAATTCCAGCCCCCCCCCCCTTTTTGGACTAATCTTATTTTAAGTATCTGTGTTAGTTAGCCAAAACCTCCCATAATACAGACACAATAGTTCTTACACATTTTATTTTTGTACACGTTTTCTATGCATTAGAAAACTTTTTGTATGAAACCATATACATGTATATCTATATTGAATCTTTGGTAGCTATTCTAACATGAGTTGTAAAAGTAAACTTAAAATGAATAAATAGTTGTAATTATGTATTAAATCCCTCAACACACTTATTAATATTATAATGTGTTGATATCTATTGATAACTAAGTGATGACCATTGACTAACACTAAAACATTTGCCAAAATTAACCTCTAGGAGAAATTTGAACGTTACATTGCTTCAGTTGTGACTTTAAATTCTATTGAGAATCAAGTTTAAATAAGCGTTCTTACCACACCATTACATAAAATAATATGAAACTTTTATAAACCAAGCCGCTTTCTGAATTTTCAAGATTTTTTGATTGTCTAGTTATTGACATAATTCTTATTTAAAGTAAAATCAGTTACACATATAGCAGACCACGTGGTTGGCACAGGCAGGTAGAAGTTAGAGCAGCCATTCCCAGCAGGCCCTTACTCTCCAGACAACTGCAGTTGCCAAGAGCCAGTTTGCAATGAGAGCCCAGGACCAGGGTGCAGAGAGAGCTGCTCTACTTCTGAGAAAAGCACAGGCCTCTGGGTGAGCTTCCTTGCTAGGAACCATGACATCCGAGCCAGTGTGAGTGACTTACTGCTGTGTTCCTAGCTCACCTCCAAGTGCTGTTGCACTTGATTCCAATGGAGTAGAGCCTGGCAGACACGGGACAAGGTGGCATTTGAGCTGCACCTCGGACTCCCCAAGGGACCTTGTGAGTTGAAGTTACATGAACTGCAGACTTCCACATCTACATCCCAGAATCCCAACATGACGGGCAGGACTGCACCAACCTAGGAAGAGAGTAGCATGGTGCTAATAGTTGCTTATTAATTCATAAGGTTACAACACAACAGTGTTCTTCTTGTATTTCCACCATATAGAAATAGTTCTAGGAAAGTCACATATTTAGACGATTCTGTTTATACCTCCTTGTATCTATACCAGTCTTTGATGACAAAGCATTATTGTCTAGAGGTGGAATAACACTAGTATTATCATATGTTCATATATATATATATAAATATATAAACAAATATATATATATACATATATATAAATATATAAACAAATATATATATAAACAAATATATATATATAAACAAATATATATATATATATATATATATATATATATATATATATATATCTGTATTTTAGAACTATGTTTTAGAATCTTAGCTTCCTGGGAAACAGCATCTCTATGTTTTCTGGATTTGATCCCACAGTGTTAAATGACGCAGTGGCCCCACTGCACCGTGTGTTCCATGGCTTCTCCAGCTGCGGTAATAGTTAGAATCAGCCCAGGAAAAGGACTCCTCACTCTCCCTGAACCGAGTGAGGCCTTCGTGACAGATGGCTCCCTGATAATGGTCTCCACATTGGAACACAGCTTCCATGTGAATGCTTTGCTAAACCTCAGAGAGGTGTCTTCCCCAGCAGAATCGGGTGGGCTTTAAACAGTTGACCCCCTGGTCAGAGAACTTGCCAGAAATATCCTTCAATTCTGACATCTTAAAAGCCCTGCCCTAAATTATTAATTTTGTTTGTATGTTTTAATGGTCAAATAAAATTATTTAGCATTTCCTGTCTTCTTTTGAATGAACACTTCTGCTAGCCACATGAAGTTAAGTGAAGCAGGCAGCAGGTGGCTCTATTTTTAGTTGGTAGGAGCCACTTTCTCAATGGGACTCACAATCTGAGGGGCCTTAGTCCCAGCATTTTTTTTTCTCATGCTTATTTCACCAGTTATTGTATAATTTCTCTGTGCCTCACTTTACCTACCCAGAATATAATGCCCAAGTCTTGGGCTTCTTATAAGAGTAAAATAAATCATAGGTGTATAATACAATTATATATCTGGCATGTAATCACTGCTGTTTATTTTGCGTATTCATGCCTCAAAAATAAGAATGATAACGATAACACCAATAATAGGAAACTCGAGTCAAAATGATTCAGAATGAGTTAAAAACTAAATTTAATCTGAATATTTGTGTAACATCTCTCTGCTTCTTTTTTTTTTTTTTTTTTTTTTTTGAGACAGGGTCTTGCTTTGTAGTTCAGGCTGGCCCTGAGCTCACTATGTAGCCCAGGCAAGCCTCAAATTCAGCAGTCCTCCTCCTGCCTGTGTCTCCTGAATTCTGGGATTATAGGTGTGAGTCGCCACACCTGGTATTGTTGTATGTGGTGAGAGGGGATCAAACAAGGGACCTTATGTTTCCTAGGCAGGCTCAGGAACCACTGAGCTAAATCTCTGGCCCTCTGCTTCATGTCTTTATATCAATGTAGCTTGTGACTTAAGGTCTCTTTCTAATATCTGTGAGTCATTTCAAACAGCTTTAGTAGGTTAGCAGTATTGTTTTTTTTTTTTTTAATATTTCTCAAGTCTTAGGTAGCTCCCCAGGAATTTTCAAGTTAATTCATATCTCACAGGTCATAGAGCTACACAAATTCTTTAAGGATCTATCAAAGTCATCTGTCCTCTTGGTTTAGCTGGGATAAAAGGACTTTGGTGCCCAGTTTGGGAATGAGATTCTTTCTGGTGTGACTCCTTTTGTCCACACGTATCATCTGGATTTTTACTCCGCTTTAGGAATTATTTTTCTGCATGTGATCCCAAAGCTGTTCAGAACAGCGAGAGAGCTAACTATGCCATCAGATGGGATATAATGGGGACACTGGTCCAGTAAGAATGCATTGGGCTTCTGGTGCATTTGAAATGTCTAAATTATAGTATTACCGTTTGTCAGTATTTACTCTAATGGACGGAGAGAATTAAAGTGCTGCAAATATATACTTTTTATAATTACATTGTGACTTTCAGTGTGTTCCTTTATTCATCATGGATGTACAAGCTCTAAATGGCCTGATCTTTTGAAATAGAAACAAAATGTCATCCATCAGTCCTTGAGAGGCCACTGTGCATAGCAGCCACGCTGTGAGGAGGCGCTGGCCTGGAGGTATTTACCGCTGCCCTGAGAGGCTGTGTTGGGCTCCACTGTTTCACTGATGAACTGTGAACTTGAGGCCCAGGAAAGAGCAGAGGCAGAGAGCGTGGTTGGTGGGTAAGTGTGAGGAAGGCCACAAGGAGAAGACAAAGGGTGAGTGTGCGGGTCATAAAAATGAAGCAGTGCAACCAGTGTGGAATCTTAGAAATACTTTTTTAGCAAAACCCAAAAAGATTAAGATGCAGCAATAGCAATTTCATACCTATTAAAGCCAGGACAGTTTGTTTAACTAGGATGAGAAAGAGATCGAGTTGAAGTGCAAGCTGCTAGTGGGAATAGAAGGGCCATGAATTTGGAGACTTTCTTAGGTGCCCCCATGTACTAAGCATGTTACCTGAATCATCCCATTTGAACCATGTAGAAAAGGCCGTACATAATACCCCCAATTTTAGATGAGGGTCAGTAAGATGGGTCACACCCAGAGCAAGCAGCAGGATCCATTTATAGCCCTAAAAACACACCCAGAATGTCTGCAGATCCATACACATTTTGCCTTCACAAGGGAAGAGAAGGAGTGGGCAGGGCAGTTTGGATGCTTGGCAGGACCACACCCATAGTTGAAGCTACTCTGTTCAAGCAGGAGGAATGGAGTCAATGTGGCAAATCCACATCATAGGATCCATGTAGTTGAAGTGAGGCCAGCACATTTGCTACTGAACTTCCTTTTTCTTTTTTTGACTAGAACAAAGAAGTAGTAGATTTCACTACAAGAGTTGAAAAGTTTTGCACCTGGCAAGATATAGGTCTAGATTCAGTCTTCAATATGTGCAGGGCCAGTTTTCCTAGCACCATGTTAAAGAGGCCGTCTTGCCTCTGATGTATGTTTCTGGACCTTTGTCAAAGACCAGACAGCTGAATGTGCTTGGGGTTGTTGCTTCTGGGTCCTCTGTTCTCTTCCTCTGGTCTGTATGTCTGTTTTTGTGTCATCCCATGGTGTCGTCATCACTGAAAAGTAACTTGATTGTGATACTATTACTTTGCTTTTGTTGTTTTTGCTGTTGCTTTTGCTATTTTGGGTTTAATCTGAGTCCAAATGGATTCTAGGAAGTTTTCTCTAATATTGAGAAGAGTTCTGTTGGTGTTTTGATTGAAATTGTGTTAAATCTGGCAGTATTGTGACTCTATTGCTTCTGTCTGTCTAAGGACAGGGGTTAACTTTCCATTTTCTGACATACACTTCAATTTTGAGTGCTATAGGTTTTTGCGAGTAGGTTTCATTGTAGACATCTTTAAATTTTTATAGAAGAATAAAAGTTGAAAAAATAGTGTAAGAGAAAGCAGTGTTCAATAGAATCATGATCTTCTGGTTCAAATACCTCTGCAAACACCGATGTAGGACAATCCCCACAGCATCTCTGGGACACCCTATGCACAGTACACCTGAAGCATCTCAGTCCCAGCTCCAGAGACAGCTCTTAGCTCTATTTTCTAGTTTATTATAATAAACTACATAAATATACACATTTTCACATATAGAATTTTAAAGTTACGATGGAATATTCTTGGTATATTTCATAAGAATTAGAAAGTTGGGCTGGGAATTTAGCTCAGGGGTTTTGACGTCTGCCTGGCAAGCACAAGGCCCTGAGTTTGATCCCCAATAACCACATACCATAATGCCAGTCATGGTGACTCACACCCAGTAGCAAATGGTACCACACACCACAGTGCCAGGTGTGGTGGCTCATGCCTGTAGTCCCAGTACTCCAGAGGTACAGGCAGGAGGATTTCTGTGAGTTCTTGGGCTACATAGTTAGTTCAGGGCCAGTCTGAACTACAAACTAAGACCCTGTGTCAAGAATTAGAACATCACCAGTAATTTTTAGGCCTCTGGTTTACTCCAAAAGCATACTGGCCTGTCCTTGCATTCTTAGTAAAATGCCCTGGGTATTGTTTCTTTGCTTTTCTTTGTCCTGTTATCTCATATGAATTTCCAAGTAATAGATTATCTTCTTCTGCAAGATTTTGTTGAACTTCATTTTAATGGAACTGATTGATACTTATTTTTGTGTTAATTGGCTTATTCAATGTCAGATTTTTTTTTTTTTTTGAGACAGGGTCTCGTTTTGTAGTTCAGGCTGGCTCTGAGCTCACTATGTAGCCCAGGCAAGCCTTGAACTCAGCAATACTCCTGTCTCTGCCTCCTGAGTGCTGGGATTATAGGCATGAGCCACCACGCCCAGCACTGTGGTATGTGGTATTGCTTGCTGGTGGGTGTGAGTCTCCATGCCCAACATTGTATGTGGTCACCGGGGATCAAACTCAGGACCTTGTGCTTGTGAGGCAAGCACCGGAACCACTGAGCTAACCCTCCGGCCCCAATGTCAAATTTTTAAAAGTGCTCAAGTTGCTGTATATTGTTGCAGTTCATTACAGTTTGCTGTGGTATCATATTCTTTTGGGTTACTAGGGCACATTTTATCTTCCAGTTCCCTGGTCAACCAGCAGTAAGCTGTTTCTTTTGCATCATTGTAGGCAAAGAAACAATATCAAATATAATTTCTTTATAAAATATCAAAATAACATTGCCTCCATGTGGGACTTTGTGATAGTGCTTATCCAGAATATAATCTAGAATATCTGGAGGGATTCATTGACCCCATTTTCTTCTAGAATTCCTAATGCATATGCCTTTAATAAACCCATGGAGAAGTTATGATTGTGTTATTATCTGACAGAAATCAGGATACATGAATTCTCTTGCAAATAAAAACTCACTGTTTACTCTTATATTAGTCAAAATGGAAGGCAGATTGATGTTTTCTGATGAAAAGGCAGAAACTGACTCTATGCCTAAATAGAAAGCCATTTAGTGTTTGAAAGCAAAGAATAATTGCAATCAGGCCACTACTGGATCCACTTCAGACAGAAAAAAAAATAGGTAGTTGAGTGTCCAACACTCAAGTCATAAAATGTATCTCCAATTATTTTCTTGTGAAAAAATTTCAAAATAATTATCACCAATTGTCTCTTGACTTCCTAAAAATGAAAACAAGACCCTTCAATGAAATACCTAGAAAATGTGCCCTGCAAGGTGAATCAGAGGTAAAATTCAATATTTTGTAAACTAAATGTGGTGCTTTGATAAAGACTGTTGAAAAAGTGTTGGAAGTGGTTTGCCAAAGTATAGATAGAGTACATACAATTTTATTCTTTTCATATTTTTCCGTGTGTGGTACGAGTGATTGAGCCAAGAACTCAGCTATATCCTCAGCTTCCTACCCTATCTTTAATTTTGAGACAAGATTTCACTAAATTGCCCAGCCTGAGTTTGAGTTTGTAATCCTGCCTCAGCAGAGTGCTGTGATGACAGGCATGAGCCACCACAGCTGGCTTTGTACTCTTTAGATGCTGAGATTATCTACTAAGATAAATTTTTAGTTGAAAGTCTGTCACAGGAAATAGAGGAGGAGAAAGGACTGAAAATGTTGGAAGCACTAAAATCAATACGGTTGTGGTGTGAAAGGTGTGGCTTAGGAAATAAAGAACAGGGTAGGACAGAATTCCACAGGAGGAAAGCCCTCAGTAATTTACTTTCAAAATCACAGTGTACCCTAGGCTGGCTGGATCTTGAATTTAAAATTACCTTGTCCTGTGATCATTATAAACACAGTCTGAAGCTGCTCCATGCAGACTCTCGCTTGGCTGAGGGTAAGGGATTCCAAGTTCTCAGTCATTTTCCCCCAGTCAGGCACTAATCTACGAGACTGATGTTTTTGGCAGTTGGATTGGAGCCAAAACAAATGAAGATATGGGATTGATGATGCTATTTACAGACTTATAGGAAAACTGACCTCACATGAAACCTCAGTGAAGTATGCTTTCCAACCACGGGAAGACCCATGTGAGTCATCTGCCAAGGGCTTGGAGCACAAGGCTGACCGTTAGGAAAGCCAGGCCCAAGATTATTTTAGATGGGTGTTCTTAGACTCTGTTGTATGGAGATCCTAGTGGAACTTTAATTTACTGCTAGAGTAGTTCAAATATATGCAAGTGTCACATATATGTTCTCTCCAAATTACTTTTTGATTACTGAAAACATAGCAGGCCATTAGAGATAGGTGGTATACAGTTGGAACATTATCCTTATCTATTAGGCAATATTTTATGTGTACTTATTGTGATTATAATGTAAAATACTGTTTTAGTTAAACTAAGTTAATGTTAATATTACATCATTTAAGAGTTTAGAAAAGTTACTGAAAACTCAAAATTACATCTTGGTAAAAGCAGCATAATTTTTAGAATGAGTATGTGTGGTATATAAGCAACACACACACTTTTCTCCCTGAAGGAAAACATGGAGTGTTAGGAGCATCAGAGGTGCAAGAGCCCTGCAGTGGCTTTCAGACACCTGGTCATCTTGGGCTTATCGCACTACACCCAGGGATAGTCTTGACTAAGTTTTAAGAAAAAGTCCAAAAAATATGCTTTTCCACAAGTTCCCTCTGTGATTTTGTGGAAGATACTATGGTATTCACATTTTAATTTTTATTTCAAAATAGTATTTCATTGACAACGGTTTTGCTGTATGATTATCTGTGGATATTTTAGGCTCAAATGTCATTGGACTGAAGCTATATCACTTCTGAGGACGCAGAAAAATATTTTGATGTTGTTTTAAAGGTAGTGTTGTCTTCTAGGATCTTTGATGATGTTTTGTTAAAAGTGGAATCATTCAACATATTAGACCAATTTATCATGCTTGCATAGTGTAATAACTTTTACTCAGAAATTTTAGCACATTTTGTTGTGTAATCAGTCTCTTGAGAGCTACTTAGTTCCAGATTCTTTCCAGCATTCTCTTTCATATCTTAAGACATATCTGAGTTTATGAAATATCCATTACAGTAAACAACTCTTTTAATTGTCCACTTCTGCTGTTGATTTGGCCTTTATGATGAATTAATGGGATGTAGGAGGGTTTTGTTTTAGTTTGTTTGTTTTGTGAGAGGGGGTCTCTCTTTGTAGTTCAGGCTGGCCCTGAGCTTACTATGTAGCTCAGGCAAGCCTTGAACTCAACCATCCTCTTATCTTTGCCTTTTGAGTGCTGTGATTACAGGCTTGAGCCACTAAGCCTAGCATATGTGATATGTGGTACTGATTGCCAGTGGGCATGAGCCATCAAGCCCTGTATTGTTGTATGTGTTTACCAGGGATCGAACCAAGGACCTTGCACTTGCTAGGCAGGCGCTGGAACCACTGAGCTAAATCTCTGGAGAGTTATTTTAGATATGGCAAATAACCAATTACCACAATTTCTGATTTACAACATCAAGGGTTATCCCATATGCATTTTCATTGGAAATTAGTAGGAATTCTTATGCATTGAGATGAAAGTATGTTTGGGATCATGCTTCAAACATTAAGTGAACAATCACTTAATGTGTTTCTGTCCTTCCCAACCTACCTGTGGGGATGTTTCAATATAGTTAGTTTCAAGATATTATTATTATTATTATTTTTTTTTGAAACAGGGTCTCACTTTGTAGTTCTCTGGCCATGAGCTGTCTATGTAGTCCAGGCAATCCTGGAACTCAGCAATCCTCCTGCCTCCGCCTCCCGAGTACTGGGATTACTGGCATGAGCTACCACACCTGGCACTGTGGTATGTGGTACTGATTGCTGGTGGGCATGAATCACCACTCCTGGTATTGTTGTATGTGGTTACTGGGGATTGAACCAGGGCCCTTGCCCTTGCTAGGCAGGCGTTGGAACCACTGAGCTAAATCTCTGGCCCTCAAGGTATTTTTATAAACATAAGCAGCCTGGAAATTTTTAAGTAGTATTTAATCATTAGCAAAATTTCTTCCTCTTTCAGGTAATAGCCACTTGGTGTATGTGCCTGGGCTCCATGGAGTGGTTTTGGAGTAAAGAAAATGCTATGATTAACATTTACCCTGTTTGGTTCATAAGTAAGGCTTATAAGACAAGTTGCTTTATCTCCTCCTCTAACATCATACAAAGGTTTGTTTTGTTTTGTTTTGTTTTTTAACTTCATTTGGATTAATACAGCTATAATTTGAAAAATGAAAGTTCTTCTCTTGTTTCAGTGCATATAGGGTAGTGTCATCTCCTACATGAAAAACATATTGTTTTGCGTAACTCAGATGGATTGAGTCCATGTGTGTGAGGAGTGTCCACACTCACACTGTCTGCTTTTGAGTTCATATCTTCACAGATAGAGGGGCCATCCTATATCAAAGCAGATTCTTCTGCTATTAGTGTATCAGATCACTCAGCGATTCAATATATGGACATATTGTAGTTCTAAACTGGTTAAGAACATTTTTTCTTAATAAACCATGATATCAGATAACCTAAACTGTCATAGATTATCATTTACTCCTGTGCATGACATTAGGGTGCCTGTGCCCCATTACCTCTCAGCTCCCTAGAATAAATGGCCTGCAGAAATCAACTGTAACCATATTTCCTTCCATATTAAGGGTGAATTATTTGTATAATGAAGAAATTTAAATTTAGAGCTATACCTATAGGTAGGAAGTACAATACGTTTTGGCTCAAATAAGGAAGTGTCATTACAAATGGAAGCAGGAGGTTCCTTTATGTCCCCAGAAGTTTTAACACAGAATTATCAAACTTCTCACATATATGTGTGTGTATCAAAACATATGAATCATATATATATATATGTGAATCAAAATGAGATTCAAAATTTATAGACTAACTTAAGACAGTTCATTGTTTTAAGACATAAGTTGCCACTAAACTTCTAGTCCAATGTGATGCTATCCTAACAAAAACATTACAAATGATAAAATACCAAATATCTTTTCCTTTTTAAGAAAAAAAATTAGAGATAAGGATGGTGAAGACACAAGCTAATGACTTTAAGGATGACCATATAGCTGTTATGTCTGTTTTGTAAATGTGATGTATGCTCTGATAGGTCTACTATAGGTACTGCATTTATGAATATCCACCATTTCAAATCCTTCTAGGAAACTATGTTTCAGAAGAAGGTGAGGCATAGAACAGTGTAGGTTTTATGATTTAACTTTGTATGATTCCTATTGACTCAGGAAATATGACTGTGTCCTCCGGATGTGAATTTGCACACATTTATAGTTGGAAAGCAGCTCCCTGAGGACATGAGCTGCTTCCTGTGTGGGTGGTTACTTCAGAGTAAGTCCTACTTTATGTGACTCCTAAAAGCTTTGGTTGTACTGGACCCTTGTGCATCCAAAGACAAGCAATTGTCACCCTGTCCAGAGTCAGCTGTCACAGTGCAGCACGAATGTCCCCATAGGAGCAGCCTTGTGGGATATTTTGGGCTTCAATCTCTGCCTCTGAGCAATTTTGTCTGATTTTGATAGGGAGATAGGAAGAGAAGCACATCTCGATTTACTAAGAAAATAATCACACAATATTAAGCCAGTGTAATGGCATGGGAAAGTGGTCTTTCCTGAAACAAAATGGTGGTCACACTACTTTTATTTTTAATTCAACATAGTCTTTAAAACAGCCCAGGATTTTCTCTCTAACTCATACATTTGGCATGCAAAATGTTCTGAAAATGTGATGTATAGTGGCAACTAAGAATGGCACTGAGAACATAAATGTATATATACATACATAATTTTATTAAATAGCTAAAATATTAGCATGTATCAAAGACAGTTCTTCTGGGTGGGTCCTAGAGGATGCTGAAGTTGGCTAAGACAGGGGAGAGTGTGCCAGTAAGGTAGTTTGCAAGAGGGTAGTAAAACCAGAAAAATACTGCTGGTAATGATATTGATCTCTCCTTTTTAGTTATACTGTGTTTTTTTTTGGTACCCTTGTATAGTACACAATGTTTACATGTTTTTTGGGGAGTTTGTGACGTAAAAGTGAAGAGTGAGGAAGAAACTGGCTCTGCAGAATGAGCTTGGGTGGGTAAAGGAGGAAAAAAGGAAGACAACAGTTCACCTCGGATAATGCAGGGCAAGCAAGTATGAGAGAAGCCACAACAGTCCATTCCATGTCTATTTTCAGTTATTTAGTTTCCAGAAGTTCAGTTTGGTTCTTTAGTAAGTCTACTTCGCTGATGTCAATAGTCCCTGATTCTCTGGGTATCTTGGATTTCTCTCTGTTTCTCTTTTTTTTAAATTGAACTGTCTTAAGTTAGTCTACATATTTTGAATCTCATTTTAATTCATATATGTGTGTGTGTGTGATTCATATGTTTCGATATACACACATATATGTGAGAAGCTTGATAACTCTGTATTAAAGCTTCCGGGGACGTGAAGGAACCTCCTGCTTCCATTTGTAATGACATTTCTTCATTTGAGCCAAAAGATATTATACCTCCTACCTGAACAGTTAATGCCCTTAGGAGAGGTAACAGTCACAGGTATTTTATTTTTAACAAGTTTTACCAAAACATGATAGAACATATTTTGTGCACACAGTGGACTTTGGAGGAGAAGGGACAGGACACAACATGACTGGAACAGAGACAGCCAGCTCTGAGACAGGAGGCCGCGTGTGCTACCTAAGTGGGTGGCCAGAAAGAAGAGCAGTACTATGCTATGAAGGCCAGTATAAAACACTCTATGGAAAATAGTCTTCAATAACAGGTAGATTTAAAGTAAGATTCAAGGAAAACACTGAAGTGACTCCCTACTTGTCAGTTTTATTGCTTTTCTTAAAGCGTTTCAAGTCTCAGATTAGTTTATATAAACCTATAAAAGCTATATACAACTTTTCTAGTTCTTCAGTGATGTAAATCACACATTTGCTGAACAAAATATTTGTTAACTGGAATCTGTCTAAAACTACATCCAATCGGAAATAATTGGTATTAACTTTGAGCTAAATGTACTTTAAAGAAAAAAACCCAAAAAACTTTTAGCGTGGCCTTGGCCTGTGTTGGTGCTAGTCTTTGATACTCATCACATATCTTTTAGCAGCCATCCAAGGTTAAAGTGATCCCTGCCCCTCTGTGAATGTAGAGTTGAGGGTGACCACGTGGGCTGAGACAAGCACCAAGTCCTGAAGCTCTGAGGCTGCATCACCAGTAGAGCAGGCGTGATGAAGACATGGGTCTGAAATAGTCCTCAGGGCCAGGCAGGCTCACGTGAGTGGGGTGTCGAGAAAGAGTCAGAGCTCACCTGGTCACAGAGGACTGTGTTTAATCTATGACAAGTGACATTTTAAATAAAGAAAAAAGTCAAACTTTCCTGGGATGAGCTGGATAGTGAGTTAGCAGCCAGTTTACATCAAAAGCAAGCTGCATCTACTGGGGGAAGGGAGCGGGCGGAACCATCTCGTTACAGATCCCGGACTTCCTCTTCTAAATCTGACAAAGCTCCTCTGTTATCTTAAGATTTCCCAGAAGCAAACAAGCAATACTGGAAAAAGGAAGTTAAACAATAATGTGCTCAGTGTGAAAGCAGCCTAACTTTACCACGTGGGCCCAAGCCTTTCCCAAATGAAATGAGTCCTCATTGGCCTGGTCGCTAACTTTTCGGATACATCCATCCCCAGGAAACAGCATCTATGGCTTCATAAAATGTACATTCTTCTCTTCTGCTGTGTTTTAGCAGAGTGCGTGATAGAGCGTCTTAGGAAAGAATGCTGCAGTATCTCCTGACTATGGGAATCCCTTTCAGGACGGCTCTTCTGGGACCAGCAGGTGGTGAGGTAAACGGTGACCTCATCTCTGGTCATGCAACCATCCTGACTTAATGAAAGGTGTCAACACACACTCCCGGGAGCTGGCAATTTACTCAGTCTCCTTTGGCTTTTGTAGTTCTTGCCGCAGGGAGCTAACTGAGAAGCCTTGGAATTGTTTTTTGGCATTTAATTTGTTTTGCCACTTCATTATTTTTTTCCTGTATGAGACCAATGTGTACCCTTCAAATACATGTAAAAGAATAGAAAGAAGATAGACAATTACTGAGAATCACACCTCCTAAATACAAACACTGTCTTATTTTCACTGGGTTTGAATCACCCTAAGATCTCTGTGCACATTGTTTTGGTTGACTCTAACTGGAGAGGAGAGCTCTTGCTTTTTAATCAGCACCACACTTGGTATTCCTAAATAGTTACTTAAGCCCAAAATATTTTACTTGAGTTAAACTTTAACCAGACCAAGTGACTAGTTTATGTGCTGTGAAAACCTTGGGGAATACTTTGTATCAGCAAATACCACAACCCTGAATTGTTGGAGCCCGTATTGCTTGCATTCAAATGTAACCCTGAAGTGTTTTTTTTTTTCTCTGCAATCATTTCAGACACATTTTTCATATTTAAAAGCTCTGTGTATTACTCAGAAAACCTCTGTATCTAAACTATGTTAAAGATACACACAAAAGAAATGACATCATGGGGCTCAAGCCGTGCAGTGAGTCATGCGGTCCTGTGACCGGCTAGGCACCTTTCCAATCACAGGCTGTTAAGATCCTTGACAACAGAACCTGCCTGTGTTGGGAAAGCAGATTTCAATAGGGACCTGTACGCTTGGTAATGCTCAGCTTCAGGGTAACAGAGTTTGTCCCCATTTCTGCTGAGTTAACAGAACACAGGCGAGGAGATAACACTTAGTAAAGCTGACTCATTTCCTCCTTTACAGATGGAAGGCGACGTCCAAGAAATGGCTATGTCACAGGGAAAGTGTTTCCTGCAGGTAATCATGTGTGTCTTAAAGCAAGGCTGACTGACACAGGGACATGGTACTGACAGTACCATGCCGGTCTTACTATCACAGAATGTCACAGTCAGAGCCAGGTCCATCTTCAGGCTCACAGATGGGAGAAGAGCAGGTTTCACAGGCTGCTCAGAAGAAATTGCTATGGTGTGTAAGCAAGTGACCAGGTAGCTGAAAATTTCCAATTTACTGACATGTGGAGTTAATGTAGGCGTTTCTTACTCTTTTGAGCCAGGTAAGTTTCACTGGTGACCCCATAGCTGCCATTCCCAACACATCCGCTGGACAGTCTCACCCATCTTTCCCACCAGGTCACTTGGGGTGGGTGGGGCTTGCTGCGTGGAGTCATAAAATGACACGTATCTGGGGAGTGGGAGCCAGCGGGGGCTGTGGGGGGTATCAGCCACATCACCATGGCTCCCACCGTCTGGGCAAGGCCCGCTCTGGTGCAGATGGGCCGGCCGTGTGCAGTGCAGCCTCCAGACAGCGAGACGGTGAAATCTCTACCTCCCTGGTTGCTGTAACCTTCTAGACTTGACAGTTGGGCTGAGTTCCTCAAGGTTAGTTTGCAGCATATTTATTTTAGGAAAGAATTAAGATGCGTTATGTACGTGTACCAACTTCCCATGATGAATGCAATCATTATGCACTGCAAACATGTAGAGATAAGAATGAAAACTATAAAAATAAAAAACACAAGTAGCCAAATATGTTGGGGAAAAAAACAATCCAATGCTTTCCTCTGTTCATCAAATGTCTCATCTAGTTTTTCTCTGGTTTCAATAGGATTCTACAAAACTGGAAATAGACTGTTAAATAGAAATTTTTAATTTTCATCTATTTATAATGTTCTTATTGCCCTCAACTGCCTTTTTGCCTACTTGGTACGTCTGCTTTTGAGTTCTCTTGGAATTTTCATAGTTGTACAATTTTTTTTTTTCAGTTAGGAAATCGCAAATTGTGAAATGTGTTAAACTGAGCATGATTTAAACTAGTTGGCCTTTCCTGGTGTTTGGTGAGGCCACTGGCTACTTGGAGGTTGCTAAAAGGACGACATGACCATGAGTGACTACCTCCAGGTCCAGCTTGTTTATTCCAGGGAAAAATTCACTGAACACCCAGCCACGACATTCCAGAGCATTACCCAACCGCAGTGCACCTTGCACGGTTTGGGACGAGTGCTGTCCGCACACTCATGCAGAAGCAATAGCCATGGGACCAGGATCTGCTCTGATTCGCAGGAGCTTTGGTAAGCGGGGCTTTCCTGCTTTTGGACTCTTGATAAAAAGCCACTGGAAATTTTAGTCTCTGGAAACTCACAGGACTCTACTTTTAAAAGAAAGTGCTTTTATACTTTGCACTTGACTCTGCCAGTGAACTTCAACCTGAAGATTAGGATTCAGGATGGTGTTTGAGGAGTAGCTGCAAATACGCCCACGCTGGGAATGCATGTGTCACACTGCCTCTCTCTGTTCCGCTTCAGGTCATGTGGCAACGGTGCAGGTCCGTATTTGGAACCTGACAGCCTCGTGGGTCATAGGTGAGGATAGCAGCTAGGGCCCCAGGTGGATTTGGCCCCTGTCCACAACCCCAGTCCTCACTGGACTGTGAATAAACTAAGCCACTCTTCTTGGATCTGCTTTACACTGTGGGCTTTTGTGCATGATTCATTTTAAAGTCAAACATAAATATGGCATTTGAAAGTTGGTTAGAAGGGAACACGGAAGAGGACCCTGGGAGGACAGCTGCACAGCCTCCCTAGGGTTCTCAGAGGAGACGTGTGAGGCCTATGTCACACCAGCCCATCGCCATGTGTCTTCTGGGCTCTTGGAACTGTGCTCCCAGGCAGTACGGGTCCCTGAGCCAGTGTTGCATTGTGCCAATCCCCTCAGTGGGTGGAGTCCATCCCCAGTTACATGCCATGTGACTTGCACAAGTCATTTTGTTCTAGGATTTCTATTATCTGCGCCACAAGGACATGTTTAATTCTTGCTTCAAAGCATTATTTCAATTAAATCAGGAGGCTGAAGCCAATAGCTGTGCTGAGGAATGCGCTAAAATTTACAGACAGCATTTCCTGTAAGTCTGTAGTAGCTCTGAGCTTTAGCTGTTCCATTTCTCTAGTGAGTGAGAAAAATACGATGCAGTCAATCAAGATGATTTGTCCAGACTGACACAGCCAAAGACCAACAAGGCAGAAGCCAGTCTCCACTCCAGGCATGGCAGCATATGCCTGGACCCCAGCCCTCAGGAGACTGAGGCAGGAGTGTCGCCATGAGTTTGAAGCCAGCCTGGGCTACCTAGGGAGACTCTGGATCAAGAAACAAATAAATAAAATAGTAACCTGACTCTCAGAGCCCTATTGGCTGCTATAACACAAGGCTGTAGATTGTTGGCCTTAGCAATTGATATTTATTTCCACCATTCTGGAGGCTGGAGGCTGGAGTCTGAGAACAGGGATATGTCTGGCCCCGCGGAGGGTTTCTTGCTGGTTTGGGGACAGCACCTTCTCAACATTCCTTGCATGATTCAGAGGTCAGGTCTTCTTAGAAGGACACTATTCCCTCTTTCATTTGAACCGAGTGCCTCCTGAAGCCCATGCCAAGTGCTGTCGTCCAGGAGTCACCCTTCAGCATGTGAATCAGGGGTGTAATCAGTGCACAACACTTGGATTTCCACTGTGTGGCTTCACTACAGAGTTGCACTGCCTAGCACGGCATAGAAGGTCTCACTGTGGCATTATAAACACCACCCAAGCCTTCCAGTTTCTTCTTGTGAGGCACAAGGTGGGCCTCCCCCAAAAGAGATCTCACTCTTGGGTTGATCAACATGTTAGCAGTAACTTCTTTTTCCCAGACTTTCACACTTGAGATTCAAGAGATTCTTTCTTTTCTGACCAGACTTGGCAACTTTCTCCTCTGAAAGAGCCCAGGGGACTTGCTCCCCTTGGTTCTCAGGGACTCCCAGGTCACTGTGCAAGTTTGGCCTCGGTGGACACAGGTGAGCCTATGCTAATGCTCCTGCCTCAGCCTCTCTGAGCCTGCTCTGCTTTGCGGACTGTGAGCTCCTTGAAGAGGTCAGTCTGAAAATGATATTTCGAAAACACAACTACTTGTTCCTGGCAACTCTAATCCCGGAGACTCTTTCACCTATTATTTTTCTTAATAAATGTCTAAGCACTGACTGAAGCACTGGTGCTTCTGCTGGACAAGCTGGGCAGAGGTCCACCTGAGCCACCAGTTCATTAAATATACACCATCCTTATAAATGTAAGAGCCAAGGATCGTCTCTGGGTGACAGTGATCAGGAAGTACTGGGGAGCCAGTACTTTCACACTTCCACTCCCTTCCCTCTCCATTTGGATGATGGTTAACAAGCACCTACCCGGTGCCAACCACCGTGTTGCTGGCACTCGATTTACACCATGCATAACTCAATGTATACCTCTGCTTTCTGGGTTTTCATTTTAGTGGGGAAAGAAGGGGAAGGAAACTTTTTATTTTCAATGTATATATCATTTATGTAAAGCAATTTAAAAATCAATAACAACAATGAATTTCTTTCTAGTGGCTCCTAGCAGTTAACAATGCATCCTTGAAAAGCATGTGTGTTGTGTGGGGGGTGGCCTTAGAGATTTTAGCCTCTATTCATTACTTACTTGCCACTCTCAGTTGTGGGGGTGACAAAGCCCATGGAGGACACAAGAGCATATTCTAGGGGTGAGTGGCTGGATGAGATCCCCGCTGGCCATGTATACATGGTGGTGGGAATGAAGTCCCTGGGGGCCTGGATGTCACACACATGTATACAGGTGACCCGGCTGCCTGTCCCTCAGTGATGTTGGCTCAGTCCCGTCTCAGCTTTGTTTGATGACCCTGTCAGTCCCATGTGGGTCACTGTAGACATGGAGATTTTGGGATGGTCAGGAAGGTTAAATGAGGCGAGAATGAGGCTTTGATTCCACAGGACTGGGTCCCCTAAGAGGAGGAAGCTGCCTCAGAGCCTGCTGTCTCTCTTGGGTGTAGAGGAAAGGTCAGGCAAGGACACACACAAGGACAAAGGTGTGAGCAGACACTGAGTCTGGGGCCATCTTGGCCGCCCCACTCCAGCACTATGAGGAAATGTGTTTCTGCTGTGGGAGCATCAGCCGCTAGTACTCTGTATGGCATCTCAGACCCATGGGGCCTCTTCATGCAGCCAAGAAGGAGACCGAGCAGTCGAGGGGGTGGGTTCTCTTTGGGACCCCACTATCTTTCCATCCTCACTCTTGAAGCCTGATTGTGTTCTCAGTTTACTTACAATGTGAATACTTCTTATCCTTCTCCTGACTAGATTAGAAGCTCCTTGCAGTTAGGAGTCCAGCAGCATAATTTACTTCTCTGTCTTTTAGATGCCAGTTAACTTGTCTAAAAGACTGTTGACCAAGTTGTACCTGATAATACTGAAACTATTTTTGGGCTTTAGAATTGGCAAAGAAAATGGAGAGAATTATGCATAAAGTCCTGGCTATTTTGAGATATGAGAGTTTTGTTTATTCTATTCCTGGAATGATCCAGTTAATTATCTCAGTTCTGCCCTTCAGCTTGCATATTAAGATAAAATGGGTAACTGACCTCCAAATTCTACAACAGGTTCTGTTTCATTTTCTTTTAGCAGCATGTATTTATCATCCTAGACTTCAAATCCCATTAACTTCTCTGATGCTTGATCAGGATTCTTCCTACCTTTGTTTCAATACCTTAATCTCTTATTAGTGAAAAGGGAAAACAAAACAAAACTGTTGAATTGGAAATGATTCCTCTCCACTTAAACACTATTCCATTTTCCACCAAGAATAGAATAAATTCAAGAGATAAAAGTGTTCTATCCTTCAGGCCACACAGTTTAATATATGGTGAGATTTTTCTATTAATGGCAAATTCCAGACTTGATCAGCAAATAAAGGAAAATGTAGATCAAAGATGAAAGAGTTGAACACTTTTTAATTATTCTCCCAGAAAGGGTATGTCTGTGGTAAAATAATTCCAAAGGATTTTTCATTTGCATTTCTAAACTAAAGAGACCCCAAGTGTTTGATTTAAGATGCCGCATGCAGGTAATGGAATCATGAGTTACATTTTCTATTAAACTATAAAAATAATTTTTCACTCAGACTATGTATTTGGGGCCATTTTGTGCTGATTCCTTACTAATGTTCACAAATTTATTAGCCATGGTTTTATCTGCCTTTATTTGAATTTTGCAAGTGCATGTAACATTTTTTCTGCTGCAATTTAATTAGACTATAATATGGGAGAGAGAAAGGCTGCGATGTCCTAGAAGGGAAACAGACCTTGCCTGGGCTCTGGTGAACTAATACTGTGGGCCCGGTCTCCGGAAGCAAAGAGCAGGAAAAAAACTCATCAGCCAGTCGCTTCACCCACTGTCTCTCCCTTAGCGAATCAAAACTGCCATTTGCAAAATGATAAAGTTAATTGATAGTGCAAAGCTTTTGCTAGAACTGTTTATTTTGTTAACTGCCTGAAAAGATTCTACCAATCACCTACATTCTTCGTAGGTGACTTTGTCTCTGATAAGGTTGGGGTACACCCGGTGCAGGGGGAGCACACAGCTCAGAGGCGCGCACAGTGAGCACTGTGCTCAGGCCACGTGACAGGGAGTGCAAAGCTGGAGGAGTGGGGTGAGCGCGGTACTGCAGTCACAGTTTCTTCCTTTAATTGCTTCTCTGTTGTCTTCCAGGTTTTATTCTCATGGTTCCGTGTGACCTCCTGCTTCTCAGACAGCTCCAAGCTTAGAAAAGGGGGGGCTTTTTTTCAGTGTGTGTAGTTTTAGGATCTGAGGGGAAAAGGCTGCAGAGATCTGCTGTGCCACCCCGTGCCCCAAGTGCACAGCGTCGGGAGACAGCCTTGTGGGCTGTAAGTATCCTCTGTGCGAAGAGTGGGAGCCACTCCTGAGGGTGGCTGGTGTTTGCCGCCTTGACTCTGGTGCTAGCTTCACAGGTGCATCCACGTGCCCTACGCTCAGCACTGTACACGCTACACACGTGCTGCCTGCTTGGACGTCAGCTGTGCCGCAACAAAGCTGTCAGAACGAAGACAAAGAGATTTTGTCTAACACACTTTTAAAAGTCCAGAGTGTGTGGACTTCCCAGAACAAGTGTCCACCTCTTCTGGTCCAGACCCCTGGGCTTGTCTGTGTCTCACCCCAAAGAGGTCTGAGCATTAACTTCTGTCTCTGCAGTGGAGGGAGCAGAGGGCAGCAGCTGAGAATGACTTTTGGATAGCAAATCTGTGTCCCTGGTGCACTGTGCTTTCGCCAGCGTGACACGAGCTGTGGAAGACACTGTCAAGTCATGGGTTATCTTATCACTTGGTTGACTTCACCAGACAAATCTCCAGTGGAAAAATCCAGCTTGATTTTTACTGGTTTACTAGTGCTAGAAATGAGATGGAATTAGGCACGTAGGATTCATATTCTGCTAGTCTCACCCACTGGCTGTTTGGGCCACAGATGATACATGTGGTGATATTCCTTATTTAGAAGAGTGATAACACACGTTTGGCTTATTACTACATGGTAAGGCTTGAATGTTTCCCTCCAAATCGACATGGTGAAATCTAATTTCCAAGGTGATGCTATGACTTAGAAGGTGATGTGAAAGGGACAGAGCTGCTGCTGCTCAAGAGGATGGGCCCTCACCAGTCCCCAGATCTGCCAACTACCTGATTCTTTCCTCCGGGCTCCAGAATATGAAGGATAACAAATCCCCCAATTGCAAGTGTTTGTTGCAGCAGCAGAAAGAGTCTGAGACCCTGCAGGAGAAGCCAGCACACCTCTCTCCGGTGCGAAGCTGCTGAGCAAAGTTGACCATGCACCATGCACAATGCATGAAGCAGAGTCTAGTGTGCTCAGCCGGGCTCTGGGAGCCTGCATAGTGCAAGAAACTGCAAAGGAGGGACCTTGTGGGTGAGGAAGAGCCATGCCATTTGTTATGCAGCTGCGTATGTGTGCCTGTGAAGCCCTTGCCCCATAAGCCTGCACGCAGAACACTCCAGGATGTGTGAACCAGGCTAAGCCTGTAGACGGCTTGAGCAGGAAAGCCACTCAACATGGCCAAATCACTAGGCTGCTGGGTGAAGCCACTGGCACAAAACAGAAGGGATGCCTGACTTAGGTTTTTCCAGGGTCACCACCAGGGTACTCAGGGAGAAAGTGAGGTGCCCGACACAACGTAAGTACTGCAAAATGCTAGTCATTTTCATTACCACATGACTGTACAATATCTATGAAAAATCTTATCAAATGGAAGAGATGGTAGATATTTTCTTAGCACCAACGATCTGTACAGAGTTATGTACTGTGTGCATTTTCTTTAAGGAAATGGCATTCTGACTAACATAAGAAAAGTAAGCAATCAATACATTTCTTGTTAAGAGGTACTAATAATAAGGGGCCTAGTTTTGTAATGCATATCAAATAACAAATATTAAACAAATAAGAAATCAATATAGGTTTTTCAAAAAAGTCAAAAATGTCTCTTGATAGAAGGGCAAAGATATAAAAGGAATAAAGATAGGAAACGAAGAAGTGAAACTGTCATTATTTGCTGATGATATGATACTCTATCTAGAGGATCCTAAAAACTCAAGCAAAAGACTATTAGACTTAATTACCAGATTTGGTAGTGTTGCTGGATACAGGGTTAATGTTCAAAAATCAACAGCCTTTCTCTACACAAACAACAGACTCACTGAAAGAGAAATTGGGGAGTCAATCCCTTTCATAGTAGCACCCAGAAAAATGAAATATCTAGGAATCAACCTAACAAAGGAAGTGAAAGACCTCTACTCTGAAAACTATAGGACTCTGAAAAATGAGATAGAAAAGGAAATCAGAAAGTGGAAAGATAGCCCTTGTTCCTGGGTAGGGAGAACCAACATCGTCAAAATGGCTATACTCCCATAACTACTATATAGATTCAATGCAATTACAATTGAAATTCCAACGCTATACTTCACAGAGCTACAGAAAATAATACAAAAATTCATCTGGAACCACAAGAAACCTAGAATATATAGCAAAAGCAATTCTAAGCAACCACGACATGGCAGGGGGTATTACAATCCCCAATTTAAAACTACTATAAGCCACTGTGCTAAAAACTGCATGGTACTGGCAAAGTAACAGACCCAAGGACCAGTGGAATAGATTAGAAGATGCAGAAACAACCCTGGATACATTAAGCCACCTTACCTTTGACAAAGGAGCCAAACATCCTCAATGGAGGAAAGACAGCCTCTTTAACAAATGGTGCTGGAAAAACTGGGCTTCAACCTACCAAAAGCTAAAGCTAGACCTATTGCTTTCACCATGCACAAACTAAACATTAAAACAGAAACAATAAGCCTGCTGGAAAACAGGCTAGGTAAAACTCTTGGAGACATTGGTTTAGGCAGAGACTTTATGAATAAAACCTCTATAGCACAAGGACTAGCAGAAAGAATCAACAAATGGGATCTCATGCTACTGAAAAACTTCTGCACAGCAAAAGAAGTCACTGACACTGCCAAAAGACAACCAACAACATGGGAAAAAATCTTTACTAGCTCTTTATCAAAGAGCTATTATCTACAATATATAAAAAACTTAAACAGATCAGCCTCCCCAAGTTTAAAGACCCAGTTCAAAAATGGGCATCTGAAATGAACAGTCACTTCTCAGAGACAGAAGTCAAAGCAGCTAAGAAACATATGAAGAAATGTTCAACATCTCTGGTCCTTTGAGAGATGCAAATGAAAACAACACTGAGATTTTATCTCACTCCACAAAGAATGGCCGCTATTACAAAATCAACCAACAATAAATGCTGGCGAGGCTGTGGGGAGAAAGGAACCCTTCTCCACTGTTGGTGGGATTGCAGACTTGTACAACCATTGTGGAGATCTGTGTGGAGAATTCTCAGAAAGCTAGAACTAGAGGTCCCATTTGACCCTGCTATCCCCCTGCTATGAATATACCCAAAAGAATTTAAAAACTCACATTGGAAAGACAGATGTACACCCTTGTTCATAGCAGCTCAGCTTGTGATAGCTCAATGTTGGAAACAACCCAAATGCCCATCAACTGGAGAATGGATAAAGAAGATATGGTTTTTAATAAAATGGAGTATTAGTCTGCCATAAAGAATGACAAGATTGATTCATTTATGTGCAAAAGGATACACTTGGAGGACATGCTAATGAGTGAAATCAATAGATCACATATAAGCAAATATGGGATCTTCTCATTGATATGAGCACCTGTAGATGCAAATAAGCTCTAGAAAGTATGGCAGTATTTGTAGAATGGGAAATTTCCAAAGGAAATTTGGTGTGGGGAAGTAATGAGGGGAAGGAATAAAGATGATTCTGAAAGAAAATAAAAGAGCATGTATATAGGGGGTGGGGAGGTGTGGGTGGGTGGGGATATGGGTAAAAATGAGAATTGACTGTGTCATATATTGGTACAAATTCCACAATGTTATGTGTGATTGTGAGATACATATAAATTGTACCAATAAATTAATTAAAATTTAAAAAAAAGTCTCTTGATCAAGGCCTTGAAAAGAGAGAATATTTCAGTAATGCTAATAGAATAATAGTGTTAACATCGGACATTTATTAAGAAGTTGTAATTAAGTTCTAAAATGTATGGATGGGTATTGTGAAAGAGTATGAAAATATTCAAAGGGAAAAGGAGGTGGGGTAAATAAAGAAGGGAAAGAAAAAAATTTGGTGGTTAGAAAAAGGAAACAAAGTTTATATATGGAGAAAGTGGGGGGTTGTGGGAGGGGTGGGGGAATAGGATAAAATGAGAATTAAGTTGTGTCATGTACTGGTACAAATTCTCAATGGTAGTTGTGATCATAATGTGTATATAAAATGTACCAATAAAGTCAAGTAAGTAAAAAAGAATGTATGTGTGCCAGGCATGAAAATAAGTACTTCACATCAAGTGCCAGATTTAATACTTACTGAAGCCTGCTGAGATAATTTACTTTATGCTCATTTCACAAATGAGGAAACAGAATAACAGAGAAATCAGTAAACTTCCTGATTGGTTCAAGGCCACACTGCTAGTCTGTGGTCGAGCTGGGATCGGATGCTGGGTGCCTGATTTCAGAACCAATACTTATTCACACAAATTCAATGTATTTGTGCTCTAGAAAAGATCATTCTGAAATTCTGGGGACAGTTAACTGTTACCACTGTTGCAGGTCTAACCCAACCTACATTCTGAATGTCTTAAAGAAACATATTGACAGAAAAGCCTTTGAAGATGTGTTCTACTGTTCTAAAGCAAAAGAGTAAAAATAACCAGTACACACATGGTGTTTACTATCTTCTAGGCTCTCATCTTTGTGTGGCACATATTGTACTTCTACTTTTCCTCCCAACAACTACAGACAGAGTAAATTCTATTATACTCATACCTCCTAGATAGTATAACGAGATACAAAGAAGTTAAGCCACTGTCTCAGATCCCTGAATAAATCATGGGTTAGGGATTTGAGATACAGCTGGTCAAGCCCAACTGTGGTGTTCTTGCTTGTGAAACTGCACAGCTCCTCAACTTTGTGTAAGTTCTTTCAAAATGGGAACTCAAGTACTAGTAGAAACAGGAGATGGCAAAGTGTGCATAGGGTGACAAGAATTCTTTCCTGGTTGCATACTGTGCACATTGTGATGTTTTTTTCTCACTAAACCTTTACAACATTTCTGGGAACTAGGCACAGTGTCCACCCTTTCTAAAATGAGAACTTTGGCGTCCAGAGAATTTTTTTAAAATGAGAACTTTGGCGTCCAGCAGGTCTCACATTATGTAAGAGTCATTGTATTTGGGGAAGGAGTCTTTTTAATATTAATTGTATTTAATGAAAGACCTACAAGCACATAGTTTGTGGAAAGAATTGGCTCTCCCTGCCTTACAATATAAAAAGGATGTTTCTCAGACTTTACCTAGTATTTCCTTTCTCCAGAGGCAACTACTTTCAAATCTTTTAATTGGTTCTCTTGGTATTTCTAGGAGAGTTCTGAAAGAGCGTTCTGATATTGCCATTTGGTTTTGACTTTCCAGTTCTAGGAATCATCTCTTAGATTGAATAATCATTATTCACTCTTCCTATCATTCAGAAATTAAGCATTTTATATTTTCCTACCTGGCCATTATTTTCTCTATAGTGAATAAGTATATAGTTGCTTCTAGTTTGGTTTCTTTCCTTTGGGTGATGCCCTTTCTTAAAGTGGTCGATCAGGTTAAAGGTGTTCTTCTTGCTCATCTACCTGAGGACATCTTTCCCAGACAGGACCCATCACTTGCTCCACTCTGCACTGTCCATTCCTCAGTTCTTTCTGAAAATTTCCATCCTTATCATTACGAGCATGCTTTTAGTTGGCCTTTGAGTGTTACCTCTATCTCCTGCATTTAGGCTGGCCTTATTCTTCCTTAATTCCTCCGATGTGTTGCATGCAGGATATGTATGTCATCTAGATTCTTAAAGAAACCAACTAGAAGGGATTATTGAAAGGACCATGTGTGAGTGGACATGGAGAGCATAACAGAGAGGCAGGTGCAACAGTGGGGCTTGAGAGAAGGAGGGAAAAGGTGGACAGGGAGGAAGAAGAGAGGAAGAACAGCCACAGCGAGTATTTGGTTGAGAGTTTCTTGCGGAAAGAACAGCTTCCTGTGGAACCATAGTGATGGTCTAGTGCAGGGGGCTGCTCTGCCGAGTGCTGCAGGAGGCACGAGTCCCTGCCTTTCCCATGAGCTCACTTTACCCTTATTTGCTTCTGATGAAAGTGTGTGAGAGGTGCATCTGTCACCTTTCGCGACTGCAACAGAATACATGGGATAATAATCTTACGAGGAGAAGGGTTTATGTTTGCTCATGGCTTCACTGACTTCAGTCCATGGTAGATCGTTCCATCATCTCTCAGCCTGTGCTGAGGCAGCACAAGCTGGGGGTGCGCGGGGGGCAAAGCTACTTACCTCATGTTGTCTGGGAAGCAACGGGGGTGCTGGCAGGGAACAGTAGCCAACATCTCCTTTTAGGACACCCCAGTGACCAGTGACCAATGACCTAACTTCCTCCCCCAGGACCTGGTTCTTATAGGTTCTGCCACCCTTCAGCAGTGCCAGTGAGGACGCTGCCTCTAGCACATGGTCTCTGGGAATCGTTGCAGACCCAAACCACAGCATGAGAGACATACAGATGTCTTGAAGCTGTTCATTATGAGATGCCACCAGAAGATAGGGTGAATGTCTAAATTAAAACAATTTATTACAGTGAAAGATGCATTGCCTGCAATCCCCCTTGTCCTGTCTCACCTTGCTTCAAACACGCAGTGCCAGCATGCTCTTCCCTCCCTGATGCTGAGTTGAAAGTCGTATTCTGTGAGTGCTTTAGATGCATTGTTGTGGCTGCCTTGATGCCCCGAATGGATTCAAAGTCATTGTCTTTCATTGTCATTATGACTTTGTAAAGAAGCCAGGAGTCATACCGGACCAGATCCAGAGAATAAGGAAGATGACACACCATGTTTTCATTTAACATGAACTGCCGCAATTATTCTTGAATTAATTGAAGAGTGAAAAGTAGCCACCAAAATCATGAAAGAAGACTTTGAGAACTGCTTTAGAGAGTGATAGGATAATGGTGTGAATTGAGGGGATATTTTCTGTGTGGAGTAGGGCAATGAGTCATTTAGTGTATTTGAAAAAAAAATTAAACATTTACAATATTTTCTTAATCACAATTCCAACACTGTAGTGACAATTTGATTAGGCATGGAATTTCTGTTAGTTTTTTTTAAAAAATATCACTCCATCATTTTCTACATTCTAGTGTTACCAAGTCTAACATCTCACTATCCCAATCCTTCATACAAGACCTGTTTTTTCTCAGTAGATGAGAGTATTGAATCCAGACCCTTCACACTGCCCTGTGTCACTAACCTTTTAAAATTATTATTCAGACACCCTCTCCCTAAATCACTAAATTGCCCTGACTAAGCTTAAACTTACAGTCTTTCTGCTTCATCCTCTCACAGTGCTGGAATTAATACTGCACAATCATATTTGGCTTCTTTACCTACACATGTATTTTTTTCTGATTTCACTCTGATAAATTTTGTTACTATAGCAGCACCTAGCTCATTCTTACTAAACTAGTAAAAATCATAAATTCCCAGTTCTTTTCTGTCGCGGTTCATCAAAAATTCCCTTCCATAAATTTATTTTTCTCTTGTTAGCAGCTACTAAGGTTAGTCAATGAACTAGGTACTTCACTTTTAGTATCTACTTTAATCTTTCTCCTAAAATAGGAGTCACTTTTATTCTCAGTAATCTCACATCATCTTATTACCTCATTTAACCTACACTTTGCACTAATGTAGCTGTAGTAGTCCCCTCTTCTTCAAGAACACCTGCCTCAGCCCTCACGAGACGACTAAAACAATGGATAGTACTCAATTCTGTGTGTAATGTTTTTTTCTGTATGTACATACATGTAATAAAGTTTATGTTAGACACAGTAAAAGATTAGCTATAATAACTACCAACAAATTAGGACAGTGATAATAATATTGTAAAATAAAAGTTATATCAGTGTTGTGGCATTTCTCTTAAAATACCATGCTGTACCGTTCTTACTCTTCTTGTGATGTTAGATGACACAATACCTATGTAATGAGAAGAAATGCAGTAGGTAACATAAAGTTTGCCATGTGGTAGAGGATAAGACTTATTGGAACACAAACATTAGTGTAGCAAGAGTCGATCTGGCAGCGGCGCTGACTACTCAGTGACTATTGGTGTGTGGCATATAAAGCTCTCTGGACAAAGGGGTGATTTATGTCCCGGGCAAGAGGGAGTGGGATGGTGTGAGACTCTTGTCATGCTCCTGGATGCACTGTACAACCAGGAACACATGAATGGTTTATTTCTGGAGGTGTTTATTCAGTGAGCTTGAACTAGAGTTTATGCAGTAATTTAATCAGGGAAGAGAGGCCCTGGGGTGAAGAAGACTTTTAATGTTATGGTGGGTGTGGCAGATCCTGGGTTTGAATACGTTTGTGTCTAAGGCCAAAGTACCTGGAACATAAAACTGTAAAAAATCAAGATTTTCTTCAAGGATACAAAATTTTATTACTCTTATTTGAAAAAAATTAAAATAGCATATAATTCATAGAGAGAGCATAATTCCTGTTTAAGAGCTTACAGTAGAAATGAAATAGAATTTAGAAAAGAATGGTATTCAAATGCATTCAACTGAGTATTTTTTAATGCATTAAAACTTATATTTGTGTTCAGTCTTTCTAGAAGCAATTTAAGATGAATATCTGATTCTAAAATGTTATATATTATAAATACTTATACTACCCATAATTGTAGCATACATATCAATAATTATAATGCCTAAGTTTCAGGTTCAGAAACATAGACATTATTTCTGAATAATCCTTAGGAATATTATCTCACTTTTAGTTTGGATTTCATGGATATAATATAGAGGCAAGGAAGACTAAACATTTAATGAATGAATCACTATATTGTCATAGTACACATGGATAAGAGCAAAATTTTATAAATTAACTGACGTGGGTATTTGCTACAATTTTCCACTGTTAAAAATGTTATTTAATAGGAACTCTCTGCATAAGTAACTTAGCACTTGGTCTCTCCTGGTCATATAACAGGTGGAATATGTTTAGTTTTATTTGAGTCAAAACAGTCATCCAAAACATAGTAATTCAGTGGATAATACCAATTTTAGCTGATCGTATTAATGCGTGATTTGTTTTCCCAGAAGGCTATGTGCACATTATAGATCTCATGAGCAACTTTTCCCTCCTCGGTGGCCTTCAGGAGGGAACTAGGCCTCGTACATGGCAGGCAGCAGGCCAGTGCTCTTCCGTGAGGCACCACAGCTCGCAGTGACTTTTAGTTGATTCTTATATGCATTCAGAGCAACGATGTGCTCCTTGTATGAAACAGTTTGGAGCTTTCCTCTGGACACCCTTCAAAGTCCTCCCACCCTTCAGACCTGTGAATCAATTATCTTTTTTTTTGAGGTTCACTCCCCAGAGTATTTTTAGTGGTAACGGGTGATTAATCTGAGGAATGTTGATTCTGGCTTGAAAAAGACTGCATGTGTGATTCTAACTCATAACCCTGACCATCTTGTGTAGTGAATTCCATCTGAAATCATTTCCCAAGAGCAGGATTTCCTGATTTCTTATTGATATATATTTTGAAATTTAAATTGTTGTCTAACTTAGCCAATTAAAAATTAAAGTAAAAGCAAAGCTATTTTATGAATGTATATGTAGACAGACCTCACATGTGCACACACATGCAAAACACACACACACACACACACACCTGTCCGTATGCAGACACCGCTCCTCATGGGCACACCTGGAAATGTGGAAAATCTAATACACTAATACTCCTCACAACACCTGTTTTGCATCCAGGCTTTCTCATGAAGATGTCTTATGCCCACATCTGTGGGCCAACGTTGCTGCTCTGTCAGTGACACGGGTTAATGCCCCGCATAGTCACCAGCGCTCTGAGGCCCATCAAGCCTCTTCCATTCCTCGGTGTCCTAGTTGCACATGCCATGACCTACCAGTGAGTCTGCAGTACCTCCCTTCTGCTGAAGGGGCCTGTTTCCCATTGTCCACGTTCGTCTGAGTGTCCAGACCCAGTGGGCACTGCCCAGGCCTGTCTGAGTGCCCTGCACAGTCCCCAGCAGGAACCACTGCACCCTTCTTGTTTCTGCTCCTTTGTGTTTTCCAGGATGGGATTCCTGACTTTTCCTCTCCCTTCCCCTGACATCTCACTGTCCACAGAGGGTCACCAGAGCTGCTGCCCGAGTCGCGGGTCAGAGTGCCAACTCGGACTCGCACCCTCAGCACTGCAAGGACAGCCTTGGGCCTGAGTTGCGCTTAGGCTTCTTGTCAGCCATGTCAGTAGGTGGCCGTCAGGCTATGGTGCGTGTGGGGCCCAGCTTCCCATCAGCCTGGCAGCTTAGATGAAATGTGGCTCTTTAGCCTTTTCTAGTAACGTCTTTGGATGTCAATAGTTTTAACCTCAAGTGACAGGAGTCTTTTTTTTTATTTTTTGATATTATAATATCAGTATAATTTGTCACTATTCTCTAAGGAGCCCTTATTCTGCCGGGATTTTAGTATGTGTTACAAATTTATTTGTTTTAATGGCCTGTAATACCTTGATTTTAAAACCTTATTTCCTAGGTCTTTTGAGAGCTGGCTATAACATGAAATTATTTTCATAATGGACTCTTTATATAATGTACTTTTAAGAAGCTAAATGGTACTTATCACTTCATTTTGCATATTGAGTGACATTTTTAGTTTGGTATTAATAACCCAATGTTATAATAAAAATAATAATAGTAAGGATTTAAAAATCCATTACAAACCTCCTTAAACCCAGGCGAACTCATTAACTCTTAGATAAAAGAAATTGGAATTATAAGGGAAAGAAAGGACTTGATTTTATTCTACCTAATATGATAGAAGTCAGTTCTCCCAACTTGAAATGTAGTGCACAGTGTGTTAGATTGTCCAGTTAAAAGAGGCCATTGGACTTCAAAAGAAAAGCAAAGAAATCCTCCTCTTACCTTTGACTCAAACACAGGAATGGGAACATAAGGCTGTGATTTCTGCCTTTATCATCTTGAAGGAGGTACAATGAGGAGAAACAGGAATTGTGTTGAACCCACATCATGCAAAGAAAAACAACTGGGATTTCTCAAAAAAGTCTGAGCCTTGTTAAAGTCTGTTTCCTTTTTGCTATTTAAGACATTGGCATACTGGTCAGCACAAGGTGAGTCACTCATAGGACTTAGGGACACCTTTCAGTGGACAGATTTTTTTTTTTGAGACAGGGTCTCGCTTTGTAGTTTAGGCTGGCCCTGAGCTCACTATGTAGCCCAGGCAAGCCTCGAACTCAGCAATCCTCCTGTCTCTGCCTTCTGAGTGCTGGGATTGCAGGGGTGAGCCACCATGCCCGGCTCAGTGGACAGATTTTATGAGGCGATATTGCTTGAACTGCTTTAAATTTATACATAGAAGTTCTAGTTTATTTGGATCAGGTCTTTATAGAGGCAATTATGACAAAATAAGGTCAGCAAGGGGGCCCCAGTTAGGCAAGTCTGGTAGCTGTGTGAAATGCAGAGTGTAAGACCTAGGCATCCAAGCAGTGAGAAGCCATGAGAACACAAAGGCAGAGCCAGGTGATGCACATAACAGCCAAGGAAAGTGCAGATTGCCAGCAGCACATCAAAGGTGAGGGAAGAGTTCTGGAGCAGCCTCATCCCTCTGAGTCTCAGGAGGAGCTGGCCCTGCAGACACCTTGGCTGACTCTTACCTTCCATCAGAGATGCTAAACATGGGCTATTGTTGCTTCCAGCGTACAGTACTTTTTACAGCCATCCTAGAACGTGAACAACCCAGTGTACGGTCAATCAAAGTATGTGAGACACTGTCTGATCCCAAGAAGTACTTGTGCCTCCTAAGCAATCACCACGAAGCCCACAACAATAATAGGAGACAAATCATCAGCAGTAGGATGTAATGATACACGCTGTGAGAGAAGACCCAGGAGCTGAGGTGTGAGGGAGACACGAAGGCCATGTTTGGAAGAAGAGAAATGCCCACAGTCCTGGAGATGGAACTGAGGAGAGCTATGCCTCCGCCTCTGAGATGGCACATGCTCTGACTGGCAGCAGGAAGAGACCAGCTCTTTGGTGCCTGAAATGGAAAGGTGCACAAGGTTAGGTTGAACAAACACATTTTCTTAGGTGAAATGCACCTTATTGTGGAGGAGGAAAGACACCTAATACTCAAAACTTCATGGAAGAGGTGTATTTATATCTTAAAGAAAAGCAAAATTTTACTTGGTGACTTTCTATAGCTCTGCAAACATTTAAAAAATATAAAGTTCACTTGCATGAAATACTCATGAGAATGTGCTCATTGCATGGTAAAGACATTTAAAATCATTAAAGAAAACTGGATTTGATTCAGAATAATGAAACATTCATTGGCATTTGTAGAATTTAAAGTCAGATGACCTTTTAAGTAATCAATCACAAATAATGTGAAAAAATGTATTTAAAAATTAATTGAATTAGATTTTAAAAATACAGCTTTTTGCTCTGAGAGCTTCCTCTATTAACTGATTTTCTATTAGTGGGCAGAGCCACTGTGCATGTTGGTGTGACATGTCACAGTAATTTCATACTTTCAACAGCTCACGTCTCTCTAATATACTGTATGAATACAGTATCATTATAGTTTTATTTTTCTCAGAGGAAATTCTCAACATGTAAGTTGAAATATCAAATATAGTAAGACAAAGCAAGAGTGCAAAACCATGATGGAAATCTGACTCATTCTGAAACTTCAAAATTTGCAGTGTGTCACTAAAAAAAGTCTCTATTATTTTGCATGACTTCTTGGACATTTTTTAATTGTGAAAGATACTGGAATAATTCACCACTCTTTAAATGCTTCAATTTTCAATAAACAGATAATACTTGTAATCACATCTTGTGAGTGGTATGTGGACTCTTCTCTGAACTGATAAGAATGAAAGAACTTTATAAGCAATGTATGCTTATAAGGATGTCAACTTTACTTCCTCTCACTGAATTAAGAATTAACAGAGAGTAGTTCTAATATATTATAGCAGCAATTAAAATACAGATAGAAAGTTAATGTTGCATTTAAAAGTGATGAAAGGCATCACTGGGAGATTCTGATGAAATAGTAATCTGTAAAATGTGCATATACACCTTCAAGTTACTAAATTCTACATACAACAGTATGGGTGAGACACACTGTACTGTTTAGAAGACCAGCAGTGAATGATTGTGTATTCCATGTTCTCTTCCCTGGGGAAGGTTTCTCACCATTTTGGTTAATGTACACTGAATCTACCTACTGTAGTAGGAATACACTTCTTGGTACACATCAGTGAATGTGAGATTTCTCACAGCCAACTTACTATTCATCATTTGTTCCCAAAATGCACTACTTTAAAAGACCAGGTGTAGTAATAGCAGCTCCTTAACTCCTGATCAAGGGCTGTCAGGAGACCTGAAGATCTCTTTGTAATGTGTAGCAAAGAGAGGAACTGTTCTAAATCACAGTGCAAATACTGTTCCATCAGTCTGTGGACAGTTTCCTTTGAGTTATCTCTACGTGGCTCCACTCTCCTGGTTCTCCCTCACCATGCCTTGTCTAAAGCAGCCTTAGCCACTACTCTGAACTAGTCCTCACACCCAACCACTTCTCTTACACCTTTGTGAGATGTGCTTGTTGTAAAGTGGGCCACACATGTAGTCTGGCATCTTATAAATGCTAAATCCCAAGAGAATCTTTAAATTTAATGGTGATCTGTGACAGTGGTTTCCAAATGTTTGGGGGAGACAAACTCCATTCTTGATCACAAACTCCAATGGCATTAATATTATAAAGATGAAAGTTGTCTATTATATTTCAAACTTTATAAAACATACAAAGAAACCTCAGTTGAGAAACAAATTAGATGCAAATAATTGTCTACAGAGGTTTCTATCATTTCTGTTTTCCAATTGATCATTTGGGACAGACATTGGCATGGGAATCCGTCATGTTTGAGACCCTTGAAGTATCAAAAGACCTCTTAGAAAATGGGGTTTTCCTTCCTCTTCCCATGACCCTGGCTATGAGGAAGCCCCTTCTATCACAAAGCCAAAGTCACAGTGGATAATAGTAGCTCTTAAATATTCATCAGTATGATTCATTTTAATGTGTATTGCTTTGTAATCACAAAGGATAAATTATTTTCTTCTAGACAGCAGTTTCAAGATGTTTGCCATCCTCTCAGGGGAAATAATGGATTTTATTTTAGGACACAGAAGCTGAGATCATAGACACATGATCAGATATAAATCTGCTATGCTGTGAAAAGCTAGGGAAAAGATGTAGTGATCACTTACCACATGTCAAGCTTGATTCTGGGCATTTTAAATATGTTGAATGTTCTATACTTGTTGTGTCATGTCTGGAATTCTTTCATTCAATGTTTACTGCTTAGAAAATTTTGTTATTTTTTCATTTAATCATCACAGTTGCCCAGATATCTAGGTATTACAGTTTTCAATGTCTACTGTCAAGTCGTCAAGTATCCAAGAGATCAGGGATATTCAGTGAGTTGGCCACTGCCATGCCATACCAAAGGTCAGACCAGGCCTTTCTAGTTCCATACCACAATGTCCACAGCTTCCAGTTTCTGTTCGGATTTTGTACCTATTGCTGTGTAAATGCTTGTGAGAAACCCAGAGGGAAAGCCTGCTTCGCCCCTCCTGGGTTTGTCACAATATATGGAGCATGACGACAGATAGCTTTTTATTCCAAGACATCCACAGAAAGCTTGTGTGTCCTTTGTTCTCTACTGTGGTTCTAGTGGAAAGGCCACAAAGTGAGCATTGTGATTCCATGTTGATGCCCAATGGCAAGCTTTAAACCAATCACATTTTTAAAATTCGGGTTGTATGGGGGATTATGGGTTTATGGTGATTTCATTTGCTCCAGAACAGATGTTTAGGGATGGTGTTTAAAATCTGTTCATTATCTCTGGCCGTGTAAAGTTTACTCTTGAGATAGCAGCTTTTAAACAATGCTGATTTATTATCTCCATTCATGGCTGATGGTTGGGTGTGCCTGACATGTAGTTTAGAGCCATACTCTCTCTGGGCGCAGCCATCTGACTAGGGCTGGCGGAGCCGCTTCCAGGATGGCTCAGGTGTACTTCAGCATCTTCATAGCATGCAATCCTCTCCTCTGAGAATGAGTGATTGCAAAGCCATTCAGACTTACTTTCAGAAACACATATTCCCTGTGCTACACTGTTTTTTAGAAGTAAAACTATAGTCCACAATGAAAGAGAGCAGAATAAGACCTCATGGTTGGAAAGAAGGGTTATCCAGTCACTATACAATGTATTTGAGAAGATGGTGATTATAAAAATCTTAAAATCTTTTATGTCAATTCTGAAGAGCTGGGAGATCTAATATTTTACTTATTTCTGAGTGTCCAAGTTGGCTTACTGCCACTTTGCAGGCACTAGCAGAATAAGAGGACTAGGTCAAAGACAACAAGGGTCTGACTCAAGCAGGAGCAGTTGTCAGAGTATCAGCAATTTCAGTTCTCTCCTCCCGAGTCCCATGGGGCTGACTCAAGGAGAGTTGGTCAGCTGACATACTGTGGATTGTATCTCAGAAATGGAACTGAACTGGGAGTATAGGATGTAGTCTTTCATGAGGGCAGTAAGGCCCCTGCTCTTCACTGTGAGGGTCACATTATCTCTGTCTTTGAGGACGGTTCACTTCTTAATTCATTTTGAAAAGCTGGGCTAAAATAAAGAATCACTGATCTTGTTCATAAGATGGGTAGACATATGATACTCATGAGGAATTCTCTTCAATATCATGTTATTTAAAAATTAGGGTAAAAGTTGATACATCATTTGGAGTAGTCTAGAATAATAAGATCAGTGAGGAAATTACATAGGTAGGTCAGTAGATGATAGGTAGATGGATGAATGGATAGACATGTAATTTTAAGAAATTGGTTCATGGGATTGTGAAAGCTCAGGGATTACAAAATCCAAGAGAGGACTCATAGATTTAAGAAATAGTTGCACGTCAAATTCTAAGAGTTTGGTGCAGAACTAGGAAAATCCATTATGGCTATGATCAAAAATTATCTCTGGTGTTTTCCTTTTGCTCTGGGATAGTCAGCCTTTTCTTCATCCTCTTCAGTCCTTTTACTGACTATGACCCACCCAAATTATGGAGAATATGATGTTAACCTCATCCCAGAACCCCCTCACAAAATAGCCAGAATGATGTTTAATTACCTATCTAGCCGCATGGGCCAGCCTAGTCGGCACACACAATTTAACAGCACAGTGGTGGCACCATTGCTTTTATTAATTGCACGAGTTAAAAAATCAACGAAGGGCCGGAGGGTTAGCTCAGTGGTTCTGGCACCTGCCTCACAAGCGCAAGGTCCTGAGTTCGTTCCCCGGTAACCATATAAAATGCTGGGTGTGGAGACTCACGCCCACCAACAGTCAATACCGCATACCACAGTGCCGGGCGTGGTGGCTCACGCCTGTCATCCCAGCACTCGGGAGGCAGAGACAGGAGGATTGCTGAGTTCAAAGCTTGCCTAGGCTACATAGTGAGCTCAGAGCCAACCTGAACTACAAAGCAAGACCCTGTCTCAAAAAAAAAAAAAAATCAATGAAAAGTGGCATTGAGCTAGTGGTGTAGATAATGCAGTCTCTACTTATTATGGGATGATGTGTTCACAAAGAGGGCTTATCCTTTGAAAATATTTCTAAATTAAAGTGGGTTATTTTTAACAATTTCTAATGTAATATTTTAGATCCCTAGCTTGCAATTTAGAATACCTACTTGTATAGCTTATCCAAAGCAAGCACAGTTAAAGATTCATCGAGTTGGAGGAGATATTAAGAATCATGTGTCCCCAGTACCACACTACAATTTTCTTAAAATTGTCCACAGCTACCTGTGGAGCTTGGGCTGCCCCAGAATCTCAGTTGTTCACTCTGAAATGTTCACCAATCAAGAGCTGAAAGAACCTGGACTTAGCAGTTACCCAACTCTGCTTCTACCATAGACCTTCACTTCAGTCTGCATTATACCCTGGAACACTGTGTGAAATGTCCTTTGGAAAAGTATGATTTTGCTTTCACATTCACTTGTAGTGGATATTTTTATTGTCACCTGTGCCTATTAGCACATCCAAATTACATTTGAAAACAAAATGTTCATTAAAGAATTTTAACACAGAATTTTCAAATTTAAATTTTAGTAACTTGGTAAAATTTAAATTTATAAATACAGGGAAAATATTAACTCATCAACTTAACAGTGTGAAGAGTGGCACTGGATGCATTCATTTTCATATTTATTTTATTCTTAAGATTATGTTAATATATTTAATATGATAATTAAAGCTGTTTTTCAAAAATAATAAATATTCATGAAAGAACATTGGGAAACAGAATGGTTGAAAGAAACAGATCATCAAATATTCTTACTTCTGATAACTACCTACAAATGGTAAGTATTTTTATATAGTATCTTTCAGTCTCTTTCCTAGCAAAAGTGCACGATAACTTTTTCCAGTTATCATATGCACAGAATCTTTCTATGCCATGGAAAACCTTTGGAAGATTTAATATTAAATGACTCTGTAAGCTTCCGTTAGTTTCGTATCTAACAATCTCGTTTCCTTTTTTTTTTTTTTTTTTTGAGACAGGGTCTCGCTTTGTAGTTCAGGCTGGCCCTGAGCTCACCATGTAGCCCAGGCAAGCCTCAAACTCAGCAATCCTCCTGCCTCTGCCTCCCGAGTGCTGGGATTACAGGCGTGAGCCACCATGCCCGGCTCCGTTTTTTTTTTAACAGTAAGAAATAAAGCTAGGTTAGTATTTCAATGGACTACTGTTTCCTCACAAAATTCCGATGTCAAAACCATAATTTCCAATGTAGTTTATTTGGAATATGGAAGTAATTGGAGTTAAAGGAGGTTGTAAGGTTGGAGCCCTGACTGAGAAAGATTAGTGTCTTTAAAAGAGGTCACAGAGTGAGCTAATTGACCCCCTGCATCTCCTTCCCTGTCCCCTCTCTCTCGTTTTTGCGTTTTATGACACCACCGACTTCCTTTGAAAAGCATGAGTTCTATGATGGAAATAACTAAGAAATTTCAGACGGCCACAGCGGGCCCGAGGCCATGTGAGAATGCGTTCCTGGGATGTGGCGGGGGACGGGCCTGAGACGCCAGCCCTGAGTCAGGACAGCCTCGTTCTGACCTGAGCCTGCGGACAACTTCGTCAGTGGCCCCTGCTAGGAAGTGCTCTTGACCCGTGACATGAGCTAAAGTGATGTCTCCTGCTTTTAAATTATGTCCTCACATGTCACTGACTCTCACCTCCACGTTAAATAAAGTCAAACAGTCTTCTGAGTTGGACCGTGTTCTTCATAGATATTTTACAATTCAATACTCATTGGAAACAACTGGAGAGTCACAGAAATGTAAAGTTGGTAGGAATTTTCTTTCCAGTGTTTTTTGAAAGTTGTTCTTGTTTCTTGCAAGCAGCAGAGCCATAGTCCCCAGAAAATGCTAAAGAGGGTGTCTGTTTACAGGGGCAAGGGGCTACTCTGAGAAGCAGGTTAAGCAGGGCCACCCAGGCCTCACCTTTGGCTGAAACCATAATCTGAAAACAAACTAGTCAACTCCACCCCTCATTTAAAACATTTCCCTGCTCCTCTAGAGGCTCTTCAGAAATGGTGGGATTCAAAATTACAGCAGAACCAAAACAAAAAACCAAAAGGAACATGTTAGAATTCTGCACAAAGCTGATACACAATGTTGTTTTAATATGAAAGATTTCTTGCCACAACCTTATAACTGAGGAAATACCAATAAAATGTAAACAAGACTGCTCCGAAAGCAATCCTGTGTCTGTCTCTGCATAAAGCTTCATAACGGTCAGAAACACAGGAGAATAGGAGCGAAAAGCTTGGGGTGTGGAATTCCGCCCAGCGGAAGAGGCCTTGGACTGCTCAGCTGATGAGCTCGGCCCAGTTCCAGCCTCCTTCCTTCCTCTCAGTCCCTTCTCTCACTTGGCAGCATTCAAATTATCACTACTGGTTGTTTTTTCAAATGAGAAGAGATCAGTTTTCATACATTCATAATTGCCATCTATGTCTTTTTTGCCAGGGACCCAGCACTACATGACATGGGTTTATGTATTTATTAGGTTCACCAATTTCCTTACTGATGCCACAGTATGTGACTATTTCCTCTGTGAACAATAATAACCTCCGTATCAGACACAGCCATCACCTTCCAGGAGGACCTGCTGTCTCCAGCAAAGCAGAATCTCAAATTATTACACAATCACGTGTGTTACAAGAACCACTTCAATGTTTAGAGCATGAAAGCTCAAGTTTATTCTAACAATACAGTTTAGAATTCTTTAGATCGCTTCTCGGCCCTTTGGCTAAGATCAAGTGTAGAATTCTTTAGAACTTGAAACTATAATTAAAATACACATAAGGTTTCTGTGACTTTGTTTTCTTTTATTGCTTTAGGAAAATTACTTTGGTTTTTAAAATGTTATCAAGCTGAAGTTGAGTCAAGAAGTATTTAATGAATTTGTATGTTAAGTATAAATAGGTTATGATTTGGATAGTTAATGAGAAGATAGTAACTAAGAGAAGATAATTAAAATTTTAAAAACCGTGGCATAAAACTTCTATCATGAGAAAAAAGACAATGCTTCTTTTAAAAGGATCTACAATTTTTCTCCCTCCGCGTTCCATACACTACTCTTTTTCATCCCATGATCTATTCTTTTTCGTAGAATTCATATGCTAAGTTTACTAAGTTCCTCTTTTCAGTATCATTATTTACAGCACTGTCACTGTTTCCATAGATATGCAGAATGTCTGTTTCCATAGCAACAGTCTTGGTTTCCTAAACAAATACTATCATAGTGTTAATCTTGTTTCAGTGTTATTGTGCCATGTTATTAGATACAAAATTCAAAAAATAATTTAAGCAGAGTTTGAAACTAGGCAGGTTGGTTTTATTGCTTAGTGTATTAGATATTAAATTTCAATTTTATATTGAAATATATATCCATTTGAGAAATGGCAGGGATTTTGTATAGTAAACATGATACCAATTTTATTCACTAGTTATAAAACACTATAATTTAATAAGAGGATGTTCCAATACATGAGCAATATACTGAGACAGGGTTACCATCTTTAGATTAAAATGACTTTTCAGTTGGTCTGGAAGATTAACCCTCCCCACATCTCCGAAGTCATTTATAACCTACCCACAGCGATAGTTCCCTCTGCCATGTTTGCATTTCAAGTAATTTCCACCAGTTTTGTCTTTTATTTTACAGCCCCACAAGAACAGCTATGAAATAGACTTCAAGGAGTCTGGACCTTTTTTCCCCAGATTGAAATAAAAGGCAAACTAACATTAGTAAAGGTTTCAGAGGGAGTGTCTTTAAATTTGGTTAGCATTACCTTTAATTTCTGCTCCAAAGAGCAAATTGTTTTGAAGTCTTTTGGAAATGGGCCTGAGCCTTACCCCTGTCCTCTATACCTTTTTGGTGTCATAGTTTTGTTTCATTGAATTGATAATGTTGGTGAGTGTAGCTCACACAGAGGAGGAAGATCAGTAATTCACCAGATAGAGGAAATATGAATTTTGCTTTTATTTTAGAGAATTGAGAGAATCCTTATTAAGCCTGCAGCATTGCCAAGTTTTTGGAGGATGTTTAGGGAAGAGCTGCTCATCTGCATATATCTGAATCTTTATAATCTACATTCTGATCTATTTAACAAGCCATTTTAGTCACTGGGTTTTTTTTCTTTGTTTGTTTGTTTTGTTTCTTACTTTCCTTTTGAATGTGTCTTTTAAAAGTATGTGGATTTCCCCTCCTAAATTTAGCACTGGAAGGATTGGCATGCAGATATAACAACACACATATAAAAGAAAAGCTGTACTGGTTTGGAGAGAATGTCAAGAGTGAACTGAAGTTGATATCCAAAGCCAGGTTGTAGCAAAGCCTGACAGGTGGTAGATGCATCACAACATGGCTCTCAGCTCCATCATTTACCAATTGCATGGTCTGGGATCCCTAATTCCACTTTCAATCTGTTTCCTTATCTACAAAAGAAGGACTGTCTAGCATTGCTGGAAGATTCAGAACATTAATTAATTAATAAGCAGCATAGCACCACTAGTCAACTAGTCATCGTTGTTAAACTTTTCTTCACAAACGTTATTGTCAGTTCCTCTGTAATGCTCCCAGGGTTGCATCTCCTGGCATACACACGGCACCTGGTTATAGAGTTTCCCTGACTCCCCTTCCATGCTCCTTCCTGGACTCTTTGCAGGAAAAAGCTCTAAAGTCTTCAGTTCAGAAGAAGTAAGGCTCCAGAGTCCTCCTTTGTAGCCCACTGAGTGGTCAACAGAAATGTAATAGGCAAGTGCCAGAGACAAAGACACTCTTTCCTTATCTCAGTTCCAGCAGAATCATCTATGGCGGTGTTTGTCAACCTCTGATGTGCATAGTAAGTGACTGGGGACTTGATAAAAGACATCTTTTGGTTCAGCAGGCCTGGGAGGAGACTAAATTTCTACATGGTAGATCATCTCTTGTCTGGCCCAGGAATCTCATCTGAAGTGGGAAGGACTGAAACTCTTCAGTCACAGGTTTTCTCAGATTTGTAAGACTGATGAGGGGCCCCTTGCTATAACAGTGGGTCCTGAGACTGTTGTGGCCTGAGTGTATTTGGGCATCTTGTTCTAGTATGATATCCAAACCATGCAGTCCTATTGAACTAGGCTTTCTTCTGAAATGAAGAGATTAGAAGGTCTTGCATCTCTTGTGCTCTTTTATAGTGATCAAATGTGTGCACACTTTCCTTCTTTTGGACATGTGACAAATCAGATGCAAAAGTACATCAGTTCACAAAGGCATTGATCAAATTTTGAGCTGATTTGAGACTTCATGAGCTTTATGATCAATATAATTCAATTGTATGAGGAAAAATGTCTAAAAAATTAAAATTAATTACCAACATGTTAATGCTCAAATTAGAAAGTTGGTGATGGATCTATGAGTGAGTTGACAAGCTCACCATACTGTGTAATTCTCATATTTTACAATGTAATTAATACTCGGAGTAGTCTAACAATGTGGTCTCATTACCTTTCATTATGTTGACATATAAAATTTGTAGTTAAATTCTCTTGGACTTTAAAATTCTGTTGATACTGTGCTGATTCTTAGAATAGCAATGTTTCTTGCACAGAGACCTTTCAATGACAATTGACTGTCTTCTGAGGTCATATTTTTAAAGGAAAGTATATGGAAAAGTTCTAAAAATGTTTAGGACTTTCTAGGGGATTTTGTTCCCTGGATTTTCCTCAATTATGATCTCATTATCAAGAGGATTGAATAAGCTTCCAAGAATGAAGTGACTGTGGTTTTTAATAACTACACAGAAGTACAGAATTATTTTCATTTTCACTTTTATCTAGAATGTCTTCATTCAACTAGCGTTGACCTCACCATAACTCATAAGTCTTTTTGTTCTTCTCAAAAATAATAAGGAAGTTGTGACAAAATCAGTTCCTTTTAGAACAGGAGGCAGCCAATTTTTTGGATAGTGGCTAGACTGATACGAAGAACACTAATTATCAATGAAAACTCATATTAGCATTTCAAAAATCTGGATGAAAGTATCCTCACATGGTCAGGAATGCTTGAGCTAGTGAATAGAAGTACTTAGGACATGTACCCAGAACACAGCAGGTGTCCAATAAATATCAGCAATATTACTCCTGACACCGACATGTGAAGGTTATTATAAACTAGATTGCAGTAGCATTAATCTTTCTGTAAACATTTTTAAAGGAAAACTCTCATAGATGATTGTTTTTGGTAGCTGTGGAAAAATACAGTACAGAAATGCAAGAAAAGAAATAGAGCAAATAGTCTATAATTACTCAACTAAATATCTAGCCCAAACTGATTATAATTCTTAATATTTTGTTCACTAAATATCATATAGAGGATTATGATTAAAAACTAATTGCCTTACAACTAGAAGAACAGCTCATATTAGTGGAAAAGTAAAATCTATGTCCATAACAGATATGCATATAATTAAGTGTATATTTAAACAAATATGTATTTTTCTAAGAAATGCATACATATTTCTGAGTCATGTTGATTGAAACTTAATATTACCTAGTAGTTATCACTGGTAGTAGAGTAGCACTGACAGAAATGAAGTGTTTCACAGAACAAAGACAAAGTAAAACTAGGCAAACAGTTGGTGTTATGGTTGATATCTAGATGTGCCTCTAAAGCCTCATGACCTCCTAGCTGGGTTTTTTAGGAAGAATTGGATCATGAGGATGAGATACTTACCTGAGAATTTAGTCTGTTGGTGAGTTTATAACCAAATGTGGTTGGAAGAGGTCACTGGGGGTGTGGCTTGAAGGGTCTATTGCCCTCCTCCTCCTTGATTCTTCTCATGTTGCTTTCTGTGATGCCATGAACTGTTTCTCCTATGCCATGCTCCCTCACCTTGGGAGCCAGCTGGCTCTGGAATGAAAACTCTAGAAACTGTGATCCAAAATAAAGTTCTCCTTCTTTAATTTGTGAGTGTTGTACATTGGGTACCAGTGACACAAGTGGTTTAGAGAGTTGGTTTAGTGAAGTCAGTGTACCAGTCCAGATCATCTAAGACAAACATCCATCATGATGCATATTTTTTGCTTGTTGAGATGATTGGACCATTCTCAGGTTTGTTCTGAGAAAGCATGAAAAGGGATGTAAAAGGAGACTCACCACCATTTCCTGGCTGCTTTTCCATAGTTTATACAAAGTGAAGTCACCTGGAGTTTGTCTGGGTAAAGATACATCATGATCCACACCAGCTGTGGTGCAGATGTGCAGCAACTCCAGAACAACCAGGAGCATCTACATGGAGAAACAAGTGGGCCAGATGCATCCAAGCACAATGAATAAAATGGTGAAGGGACTGCTAGATTCTTTGGAATCCAATCTATGTTCAATTCTTTTTTTTTTTTTAACTGTATGACACTGAGAAAGGTCCTGAACTTGTCAATGCTTTGAGTGGTTACCCATCTTAGTGATAGATATTAGAATATCCCTTTTAAAAGGGTATTATGAGAATAAACATAATAATGCATACAAAGTGATTAGAGCATTCTCTTATTCATAATAACCAATAGAAAGTGAGTGTTTCCTATAACTGGCATTAGGATCATTTGTGTATGAATTGCTTTCCAGCTTGCCAAAGTCAAATAGAGACTTATTTTGATTGATTCACTAATCTTTGCAAACAATCAGGGATCCTAAAGCTTCTAAGTCATGTGGAGAGCTCAGGTTCTACAAAAAGCTTAGTAATCAGTGTAAGGTATCAGAGTTCAGTAAGGGCTGTGAAGATCAGGAATGCTTATGAGAATGTTGGTAAGGATCAAAAAGGAAAAAACTCTTAAATTCTGGGTTTGCCCATTTAAATACATTTCTAATAGTAATTGTTCAACCCTTTTGTCTCAGTCAACCTGATTACCATAATGCAGGTGAGATAGCGTAAACAGCATATATTTTTCTTGATTCTTGAGGCTGGGAGCCCACGACCAAAGTGCTGCCCCACTGAGTCCCTAATGACTGGTCCCTTTGCTCCTTCCAGATGACTGATTGCCTTCTCACTGGGCCTCCCATGGAGGAGAGAGAACAGTCATTGCCTGTCTCGCCTGATAACCCTAATCATACTGGACCAGGGACCTGCTGTTATGATTTCTTTTGGCCTTAAGTATTTCTATAAGGATCCTTATAGATCTTCAATAGGTCTTCAATAAATAGATTTGTGTGTGGTGGGAAGGCACAAACATTAACCGCATGGACTACTATTCCCATATAGTTGGAGTGCCATAAATAGTGGCATTGAGAAAGCCAACTGTGAAACAGAAATTTGTGAATAGGATGAATATCACGAATGATTAAAGCAAAACCAGCCACAGAGAAGGGAGCAGAGATGCAGCTGCCACTTAGTACTAAGCTGATTTCATGGGAAGCACTGGATGGTCCCTCAATAATATTGCCAGACAAGACAGAGCGACTGAAGCTGGTACCCTTCTGGGAGTTGTCTTCCAGGCAAGCTTGAAGAAACCCATCTGGAGACAGAAATCACTCTGCTTCTTTGAACTGAGAGCATTTACTATGAAAACTCGGTAACTATTAGTACAATTGTTAACAGAGGCAGAAAAGAGAACTCTCAGGTGTCACACAGTCAACAATTGCATAAAGTAGCTTCCACCTCCAGGCGGGGTGCGATTTGAGGTGCCTGAAGCTCAGACTCTGAAAGCCGAGGTCCTGCACAGCTGAGTGGTGGGTCTCTAAACAGGCTACTACCTGACAGGGGCAGGGCCCTGGCAGCCAGGATCCAGAGCCAGGTCTTTACAGGGGGGCCTGGGGAGCTGCAATGAGTGTCAGAGGAAGGGGATAAGTATGGACCAGAAGTTGGGGGGTACTCCTTACTCTGGATCCTGCTGCTCTAGAGGGAAGACTTGTGCTGCCAGAAGGAACAGTCATGGAAGCAGCAAGTCCTCAGCAGAACACAGGCAGCAAATAAGAAGGAGCAGTGCGTGTCTTCTCCTGAGGTCAGCAGGGGCCACGTAGGCCCTAATGCTGAAGCTTCTCTGTAGCGCGCAGGATGACAGAGCCAGAGGCAGAAGGCAGTATGTGAGGCTGAGAAACTAACTTGATAACTAGTGCGATAACAAACATTTCAGTGAGAAGCAAAATCCCCAAACATATTGGAGTTTTCCTCTATAAAATCATAAGGGTAGTCACTTTTGAACTTTAAAACTTGTAACTGTTTATTGGCAAAATGATGTGATAGATCTCTCTGACGTTAAATGAAACAGAGAATAAATACCCTGTGTTGACTGGAACTGACTAACATTATTTTGACTCACGGGTATGGGTTGCTCCCTGGGTAGGTGAAGACTGAAGAGGAGAGTGGCACTGATGATGGAAAGCATGGCTTCAGATGAGTTTCTTCTTTCATTCACAAAAACAATTTGATGCCTTCTTACAAAAGCACCCACACCATTTCTTAAGAAAAAGTTTTGAAATTTTGAAATGTGGTTTTAAGATTCAGGCAAATCAAATGGAGAAAACCGGAAACTATTATAATCTTGGGGATTTCCACATTATTGGGGCTCAGGAAAGAGTGGAGGGGAAGCAAACATACTATAGAAGGAAGCTCAGAGCTGTCACCTCAAGGCTGGGAAGGAAATGAGGAGGCTGTCCCTGAAGGACACTGGCCAGGGTGTCCTGGTGGCTGCTTGGACAGAGACCGCGGGTGGCATTGTGCTTCCTTAAGGGCACTGTGAAAAGGCAAACGAAATACTCATGAGGAAAAGCAGAGAGAGATTTGGTTCTGATTTGGAGAAAGAAGGAAGACAGAAATGAAGTAGAAGTGGGTTGAAATCATAAGAAAGGTAGAGGAAGCATAGTTTCTGTATAAGAAGCCAGGAAAAGATACCTAGGGAAGAGGTCAAAGAATTTTATTAAAATAAGTGCATATACAGTCTGACAAAGTTACATGAGTAGTGAGGACTGAGAAAAGGAAACCCGCATCTCTCTCACCTCACATCACTACAATGCGATTAGTAGACTTAAGAAACGGTGCTCGTAATTTCCTGTGGACAAGCAAATGTGACTGATGTAGCATTTGAAAAGAAAGAGTCCTTACTCTCCACTCCCTGGAGAGTTAAGACACTGTTCTTCACTGGAACAATACTTGCCCATAACATTTCTGAATTTTTAAGGCATTTAGTTTTGGAAGGGTGATACTACCCGGTCTGCGCACCTCACGTGGGCGGCGTGATGTACAGACACAGTCTTGTGGTTCTGGTAAAGGTGGCCTCAGTTCCCCAGCAGCTCTGGCAGCTTCTAGCACAGCTGCTCCACCTCCCGGGAAGTGAAGTGGACCCAGTGGGCTGATGACCAGTAGTCAGAAAGAGTTGGCTTTCCCAGGCCCAGTGCAGCTCACCCTCCTGTGCTACTGTAGCAGCTTCCGCTGGAGACAGAGGCTGTCATTGCCATGACCTCTTAAATAGCAACTTTTTAAAGAAAAAGCTGTCTTAGAGTTTCTCTTTCCTGAAATACTTCCAGATTGTTTTTTTTTTCACTGATACCTTTTTTTTCCCCCATATAACTTGACACTGGCATTTCTTTGAAAATGATAGTGCTTCCCATTGTTCAGAAATTCCAAAGAAGATCTGAGATTCCCGTCTTGTATTGATTAGGGTGGAGCTACCTTGAGCTACCTGCCCTTAGGAGACAGAAGGGTCATGTTCCTGATTGCTCTGAGAGGTGAGAACATTTCAGAGATTTAGAAAACAGGTTGTGACCCAAGATCTGAACAGCTAATAGAGTTGTTGGCAGACAGGTGATGTTCCTGTTACTCATGCAATAGATCTGTTCTCTGTAAACTGCTGAGGTTTTAAACTGAAGGGATGTGTGAGAACAGAGAGGACTGCTGATTCCAAGCAGGGACCTAGATCAGGCTGTGGAGAAGACATTTTCTAACTTCCCCAGGGACTCTCTTGAGAGCTGGTGAGACACATGTACTGAGGTTTTCAGAGGACTTTTCCCCCCATCTCTCTGCCTCTTGCTGGGTTTTTCCTATTACTAATTATGTACCTAAGAAGGTAATGATTTCTGATGTTCTTTCTTTCAAAACTCTACTTTCAGATCAGCAGTTCAAAGCAGAGATAAGTAGGTCAGTCATTACCTACGTCACAGGGAATGCCATTCCTCACATGAACCCTGCTGGCATTTGAACAGCCTGATAGAAAACAGGGTGCTTACAGGTGGAAGTAGGGGCTGGCTTACTTTAGCACCGGCAATAAGAATAGATCCAGAGCAGGCCTCCTTGAGATGCATGACTGGGAAATAAACGAACTCATTTTTACTGCTCACCTATGGTGATCCTGTGGGGAGGAGGGACCAGCTCCCCCCCCCCATCAGTGAACCGGCCCTCATTCCAAGACGCCTCACCCCTCTGTGCGAGTCTTCTCCTCCTCTGCCCTAACTGGTTAAGCCAGACAGACTGTGACATACCTCACATTACTTGGTGAGGAGCCTTTATTAGCAGATTATTATCACAGCCTTCAAGGGCCGGCTGTGTTTCCAGTTTTGTTTCGTTTGCTTCTCAGTGCCTCAGATGTCCAGACATTTTCCCCCGACTCCTGTGCATTTAAGATGTGTGGGGAAAGTGCCAAAGAACAGCGGAGGATCTCCTGGCAGAGTCGAACCTTCTGTGTCCAGCATCTGGGGTGGTGGGCAGGATGAGACCCCGAGGTCAAGGTTGCATCAGACACAAGCTGCTCTCGCCAACTCCAAGGCCCTCCCAGCTGCCCTTCACGCTGGTCCCTCGTGTTACCAGTTCATTCATTCATCAAATATGCATTCTGCGCACAAGTACTGTGTGATTCACTGAGGAAACAGTCATAGACGTGTTGTTGTTAACCTTGGGGTCGATCCTCAAGAGCTGACAGAATGGGCAGGCTTTTGGGGTGGTCAGGTGGCCGGGCTGGACGCAGCCCCTCAGGTGGGCCCTGTGCTGCCTCCCTCCACTCTGGTGTCCTGTCTCCACACACACTGATGTAAGAAGTGAGTAGATTGGAGGAGAGGACAGACTGTGTTCCAGGACAGTCTCCCTGGCATGAGACCAAGGGTACTAAGCTGTGTATTTCAGTCACTTTCCCATCATGGGGGCAAAATATCTTGAGAACCACAAGTGAAGGAGGAGCAGTTTACTTTGGGTCACGGTTTCAGGGGTTCAGTTTGTGGCTGGCTGGCTCCAGGCTGGCAGCCAGGACAGAGAGGGGAGAGGGTGGGGCAGGAACACACTGTTCAGGTGCCGCCGGTGAGCAATCGTGAAGGCCATCTGCACACAGCAGTTCCGAGGAGCCTATCAGGGCTGCACACACGGATGAGAATCGTGTGCTCATGATCCAGTCACTTTCCCGAAACAGGAGAACTTTGGCGGACACCGTAGACTCAGCCATCTTTAGGAAACTGTGGGTGGAAGACAAAATGGACTGCACACATTTGTATTTTCCCTCTAAAATCACATCTGTACTTTTTTCAAAGTGTGAATATATATTTCCCATCTAAAATGCTGAGTCACTTTTCACATCCAGAGTAAACATCTAATTTTCCTTTTAACTTCTGTACCCATTTTAAATCCTGCTGGAACTGTGCAAGAAAAAAAAAAATAACACTGTCTTATCGGTGTTCTTGGCTAAGTCAATTACAGTGATGTCTTGGTTCATGGATGCTTTTGTTCATGAAGCATTAAGTTAGCAAACAGAAGCATTTGGAACACCGTGGTTTTTTGTCTGGGAACTCTGCACCACCCAATAGGACAGAACTGTGGAGTGAACCAAGGTACCATGGCATTTTGAATGACTCATATCTCCTTTGAGTCATAATAAAGAAAATGCCAGTAACTATCTGTATTCATGAAAATGTTGCATTCACGACTCCCAAGCTCTAGTCTCCACACCCCCTCATATCTCAGTGAAATGTATATTAAATGGGTTAATGAATATAGTTTGCAAACTTTATTCAGCTCTGATGTCTTGAGTTATACCTAAACATATCATTAAAATGTTGCTGTGAAAAAGGAACGGCACAGCTGAACTCCTTTGATTTCACATTCTTCCAAGGAGTCTTGGCTCTGCATGGTCCACTACACTTTTTGGATGTCAGCTGAGCTGGGTAGCATGAACCATCACCCAACTCAGGTTTCTCAGAGCCCTCCCATCAAGCCCCCTTCTGTAATTACAGACCCAGGCCAGAGGGCAGTGTTCGCTTCTATTCTGATGTATGTTGGCCTGAAGAATGTTTATCAAGAGAGGAGATCCACAAAAGCTTGGTGCACTGTGGACCCTCAACTTACGGCTGACCTGAATAACTTGCATTGTGACTGTGATCTTAGTTTTAACTTGTGAACAAAGTCTTGAGTTATAGCCTGAATGCTGCCTGTTTGTGCTTTCAGGTGGTCTCAGACAGAGATTTGACCCTTAAAGGGTTCTGGAAGGAACATTCATTACAACACCCTTTCCTGTGTGGGATGATCAGAAAACCTGGGCTGATGTTTCCCTAAGGATACTGAGATTTGTTGTTTACAGGAGAGAGACTTTGAAGGTTGCATAGAGGAGCCTGAGTCTTCAACTGGCCAATTTGATTACATCCAGCTCTCAGACAGAATTGAGTTTATAAATCAAGGCTCTACTGTAGTTTTACATAAAGCCAGATAATCTCAGATGTCATTTCTCATAAATGGTCAAGACCTGACTTCAGTTTTCTCTTTTCTTATGGCTATTTTCTTTGATGATATCAAGATATCTCTATTCCACATTGCCTAATTATCACTTTGCTGAATGTTGGCACCAATAATGTAACAACGCAGCCTCTAATCCTTCCGCTCTCAGCTTCTTATCTCCTCAGTTTGGGAGAGTGTAACCCTACATAGAGACCCAGTTCCTCTTGTGTCTTATGACCTCCTGCATAAGACCAGGGGAGAATGAAGGCTCAGTTGGCCTGTTCTGTGAGCACAAAGGACAAGGCTGCACTTAGGGTGATTGCAATTAGGGAGAAGTTAAGACAGCTGCGGTTAAGTTGTTAACCAGAGGACGTGCTAATTGGCGGTTGGAAAACAGATGAGTCCTGTGTTACTTTGATTGCTTGTGCCCCTTTGTGGGTGAATAAAAGTAAGGCGAGCCAAAGTTGGGGGGCCCTCTGCATGCTGGTGATGCAGCCTGGGGCTCAGACCTAAACCGAGGTTGCCTAGAGCCTCCAGTATTTATTTACATTGCATTTCAGGGTAAAATATAAGTCTTTCTCAAAATGGACAGTCTTACATGTATATGCAATTTACACCTTCTCTTGAAAACAGAAACTTAATAGTATTAGATCCAAATGTCTCTGGCAACAACTTGCCAAAATGAAGTCTCTGCAGTATTCTTGGCTTTTCCACGTCCCCTTCCTGGATCCAATTGCCCTGTATTCAACATCATGGCACTTACGCATGCATCTTTCTCACTCCCAATTTAGAGTTTTTGTTATGTAAACTCATTCCATGTAAACACTTGCATTTTCAACCTCTACTCAAAACTTCATAAAATTATAGTCTGATGTGTTTATGTAACAGTAATTGAGTTAATTAGCACTGTTTTCTTTCAGGGTGGTCACAGTTACATATGAGTATTTTCAGTATCTTCCACCAGTAGCGGTCTGGTGTCACTGATGTCATCTCCATCTCCTGACACAACATTGCCCGTGAACATCGCTCTACCTATGTTAGGCGGGTAGCACTGATTTGACTCTTTATATTTCCTAAAGCTCTTTACCGGTGTATGAACTTCTTCTCATATCGACACAGTTCAGAAATAGAGGTTTTATTGTCTCTAATTTATAAATGAAAACTCAAGTCCAATGAAGGTTAGCGATGTGCTCCTGGTGAGACCATTAAAAATGAAGCTTACGTTCATTCCTGGATCGTCTGGCTTCAAGGCTGACCCTCTTTCCACAATAGGATGTTGCCTCCTCAGTCAAGTCTAGTTTTCATAGCTGAAAATCTAGGATTGTCCAGTTCTTTAAAGACAAATACTGTGTATAAAAACAAGGCAAAGGGAAAAAAAAATGCTGTTGTAATTTTTTTTTCTGGATTTGCAGATTCCTTGCAACAATTTTTTCACAGTATTATGTTAAATTTAATATAATTTAAAATACATGCATACGATTGTGCCCAATATGTTACCATATGTATTTTGATTGGGAAATCATTGCTGATAGTGTGAAATAAAGCTATGTTTATTTTTCAGTTTTCGGGCTTGAAATGCACAATAGAAAATGTTTTCTGAACACATAGCTCTACACTTGGTTGCTAAGAAGTAGTGAAAATAAATGAATCCCAACGGTATTACATTTCTATCTCCAGCTTACAGTACTGACACTGAGCTAGTTGTCAGGGACCTGAATCAATGTGTGTACTTATGTGAGGTCAGTGTGGTTGTCCGTCTCTTTGCACCTGTACAAAGACTTAGGTTATAAAAGCAACTTGCTAATTTTCTGTTAGCTGTTACTTTTCTGTTAATTGCTGTGCTCAAATGCTTAGCCAGGGTTCCTTCTAAATTGTGAAACAGAAAATATTTAAAGGGAAAGGGGGGTAGAGGTAAGTAATGAGGGGAAAGAAAAAGTGTGATGGTAAAAAGAAAAAGAAGAAACAAAACTTATGTATTTGGGGGAGTGGGTGTTAGGGTAGGCAGGGGAATGGGAAAAAATGAGAAGTCGTGTCATATACTGGTACAAATTTTTAATGTTGAGTGTGATCATGACATGTTTATAAAATGTCCCAAAAGAAATCAATTAAAGGAAAAGGTCAGCCTCCCTTCCCAGTGTGCAGGGCTTTCGTGGGAGCTCCCTAGCATCACCTTCTTCTGGCCTTACCCTCTTGGCCCCAAGTTGAGTGTTATGTTCACTCAGCAGCATCGATTCAACCCAAATTTGGGGTGACCTTGGGTGCTTCTATATGGACAGTTTCTAACCAACCCTTCTGTGTATTGAATTATTGTACAAGTACTAATTGCCAAGGCATTCTCCTTCCTTTATGACAATTCAGAAATACTCTCTGTAAACAGACATTACTGATTTTGCTAAAGTGATTTAAGAAAGGTACATTTCTTTTCAATTTCCACTTTCTTTCACAATTTCTGCTTCCACAGTGGGAAGCTTTCTTTGCTCATATGACTGCTGTTTATAACACACAGGAGAAAAAGAGTAGTAACTCCCTTATGTGTGTAAGAGGGTGTCTGGGTTCATTTTCTGTAGCTATAACTGAATATCAGAGAGTGGGCTATTTATAGAGCATAAAGGCTTACTTAGATTATAGCTTTGGAATCTAGGAATTCCAAGAACATACCCAGCATCTGCTGGGAATCTGGTGAGGCTTTTCTGTGCTATAGGGTGGTAGGGGGCAGTGCCTGGCAAGATGGAGTGGGCAAGCTTGGTTAAAGCATGAACTCTTCCCTTAAAGGTAGCCAGTGCCTTCATGGTGGTCCCATCCTGATGACTTCATCTCGTCCTTATTCCACACAAATGTCCTACCTCTTCATGCTGTGGGCACATATATGTAGGGATCTTGGGTTCTAACACATGAACTTTTGGTGGATACATTCAACCTACAGCAAAGGATTTCTTGTGCATATAATAAATATAAATACACTAATAATAATACACATATTGAAATGTCCATTTTGTACAATCTTTTTATATAAAGGGAAAGAAGAATGATTTGTGTGATTTCCCCTAACTCTGATTGGGATGGGATTTATTTCTGGGCAGTGGTATCATATCAAATCATAAGAATTAAGCAGTTTAATCAATGACTGAATATTTCTTTCTGAAAACTGCATTTACACCAACCCATTCTCCTGAGGGAGACAGTGAATGATTTAGCTAGACTTTCTTTTTGATTTCTGTTTCAGTATTTCAAAGGGAAAGGTTGCTTTGGCAGGAATATTTTCTTGGCTTGAAGATGCTTAAATTCATTCAATTTGCTTATGTCTCCCTGCAATCAAAAGTGTTTCTACCTCAAAACTTATTCTGTTTGGTCAGCTATCTCAGTGGCATGGATCAAACTTGTAACTCCTCCTCTCTGGCTTTTTGTGTTGGAACATCTCAGTACCTAAAAAATAAACTCTTGTCAGAAACTATAATAAGGTTTGAGAACACAAACTAGTGTTCATCCCAAGGCTAAACATGAAAAGATTCACTGAATGGGTTATTTATAATTGTAGTAAATTAGAGAAAAACTGGACTGTTGATTTCTGCTCAGCATCTACTACATTTAGCATTACTAGTTGAAAGAAAGAATTCTAAAAGGGGAAATAAAAGTTACATAATTTGTGGTTGCACCTAACATTGTAAAGAAGAAAGAATTGAAGAAAGGAAAAGGAAGGAAGGAAGGAAGGAAGGAAGGAAGGAAGGAAGGAAGGAAGGAAGGAAGGAAGGAAGGAAGGAAGGGAGGGAGGTAGGAAGGGAGGAAGGAAGGAAGGAAGGAAGGAAGGAAGGAAGGAAGGAAGGAAGGAAGGAAGGAAGGAAGGAAGGAGGGAAGAGGGCCTAATCAAGTCAAATTGCCTGGAGATAGCAGCATTTTGCTTTCAGCTGTGCCTGACTTTTCTGAGTGTATCACCTTCCTGGAACACCTGACTCTTCTTTGTCTTCCTCCTGTCTGCACACTCATATTAGCTCCCACTTCCCTAGCACCCCCTCTGCCCTCACTCTCTGAGTCTGTCTTCAGAGCTCAAAGTACTCTTGTAGGATCAAGGAGACTGGTGTGGCACGGGTCCTCAGAGGGAACTTGGCATCTGCCTTCCCTGTTTACTCCACAGCCTTTTGTAGAAAAACGCATGATGTCTCATAACACATCTAGGACTGTGTCTCAGAAAAGATCCATTCCTTTAGTCAATAGTTGCTGTTAAAGAGTCAGCCATGTATAGGCCGGTGTATTAACCAGCCTAGTAAAGTCATCATCATAATAGACAGGCCCAGACCGCTGCCATTATGGTATTGACAGATAGTATGACAGATTCCTGAAAGAATTTCTGAAGTGCTTTCTGTTGAAAGGGCTAATCAAATGCACTCCGTGTGTGAAAGTAAACAACAATGGCTGGGCCATGCTGGGAGGGTGAGTCAAGTCTCTGGAGAAGTGAGGGAGGAAGGTTTGAGGGCAGCCAGGTAAGAAGAGGAGAAGAGAGGGAGGGAGCAGAACTCAAGGCACAGGAAAAAGGCACAAGGAGCCTGCCCTGGACGGATCTGAGCTGGGAGACCAGAAGGAGAGGTCCCAGAGGCAGGAGATCAGGGTTGTAAGAAGGGTGTTAACCATGGGGTGCGCTTTGGAGAGTAGTGCAGGTTTGGAAAGAGTAGGGCCCCTCAGGCTCAGTGGACTGCAGTCACAGGGAGGGCAGCAGCTGCGGGGCAGTGCCCGAGGGCAAGTGGGACAGAGTGTGTGCTCATGAGGAACGGCCATTCCAAAATAAAGCATAGATTTGAGTAGTGCAATTTCATTTCATTTGCTTTTCAGAAAAGGATGATTAGATTGGCTTCCATATTATTGTCATAGTCTCACCCATGTTAAGAATGTTTGAATATTGATCATAGTCCTGGGTCAGGTACAGCACAAATGATTAGTGAAAAATAAGTGGGACCTACCATTGTAAAGGGTAGAATGGACCTACCATTTTGAAGGACATCTTTAAAAATGGACAACAAGGAATCCCCAAAGACTTCCTTCTCTGGGAGGGCTGCCAGTGCACCCCTGCTGCTCTCTGACTCAACCTGTCCACAGCAGCCAGCCTTTGGACAGAAGAGGTCTCTACCCTTTGCTGACCACTGCAGACACTGGGCTTCTCTGCTCACTCCCTATGGAGCCAATTGCCTTAGTAGCAAACATGGCTACTGTGTGCCATGAACAGTCTAAAAGTCTTTACATGAACTGATTCACTTCATTTGCACTTAACAATTGTTAAAACAAGTGCTATTTTTATTGTGGGGAAACCAATGTTGCATAGATCAAATATTTTGCCATGTGTGTATACCTAGGAAATGGCTGTGCCTTCACCTAGACCCAGCTAGGGCTGTTCCAGAGTCTGCTTGTGATTATTGCACTCTGTTACCTATCTGTAGAAGAATCGTGTGTGTGTGTGTGTGTGTGTGTGTGCTAGTTTTGAATCAAAGACTTTGCTTCCAATACAACGATCAAATTAGCAATGAAAAAAAATTCTTATTACTTTGGAAAATCAGTAAGAGAATAGACAAAGCAGAATATATTTCCAAGGATGCCCATAGCAGTGCCACCCACCCTCCATATTCTTTTGGTGTGGGGTGACTGCTGGCCCATGGCCAGTGGGACCTGTGTTCCTTCTGCTGGGTCTGAGATGCTCTGTGCCTTGTGTGTAACTGAGGGAAAATGACAGAAGTAACCTTCCTAGAATCTGAGGCTGCAATGGAAAACAAAAGCAGTTCTGCTGACTCTGGAACACTAGAGCTAGAAGTACACGCAGTTATATAGTGGATCTACTTTCCCAGTACCACAGCAGGAGGAAGTCCACACCGACATGTGTGGAAAGATACTTAAATCTACATGAAGGCAGAGAGAGAGACAGAGAGAGAGAGAGAGAGAGAGAGAGAGAGAGAGAGAGACTGGCAGATAGACAGACACAGAGAGGCATTGCTCCTGCATCACTTCTAATAGATCCCTCACTTTACATAAATACCAACAAACAAAGAAGAAAACATAACAAACTAGGAAGACAAACGACCCCCCCCAAGCCCTTTTGCAATTCCTGACTCCAAAATAAGTGCACTAAAATCCAATGGCTACTTTCAGCCACTGAGTTTGGAGTAATTTATAATAGCAATATTTAGCCAGAGCCAGATCAATGAATCTGATGCCCTGACTAAGATTCAAATCTCTAGGGCACCCTAGCGTGGAGTTTTTGTTGTAAAGTGGCACAAGACACTTTTCTTTTCACCAATTTTATTTCTTATTTATAAGCAAATCACAGAATTTGTTGCTCTGTCTTCTTACAGTGCTGTCATGATTTATTTCTAATGAGACAAAGTGCCCCTGAGAAAAGTAGGAATTGATTGTCAGGTAATAAAACAACTTTAAAAATTCTACAGAAAAGAGGATATAGAGAAAGGGAAGTGAAGTGAAAGGCAGACAATTCTAGAAGAAGGTTAAATGAAAATAATTGTGACATGCCCAGTATAAAACAGGCGTGCCATTCTAACTTGCTTATTATACTGGTCTTTGTTGACCTATAGCTATCTTTCACTTGCACTTATTATTTTTACTGATATTATTATTTTGAAAAGTATTAAATTGGCTTTTTAGGCAGCCTGTCTTGGTTTTACCTCAGCTTCACTGTTTACTATCATATGATGTTGAGAAAAATCACCTAACAAATCTATTAGTTAATAGCAGCGCCATCCCCTGATGTTTCGCCCTTTTCACATCCTTATCTACCATTTTGGGTATGACTTGTCTCCCAGCACGTGCTGCAGACACTTTACCTTTGACCAACTGGGTCAGAGGTGGGACTTCCCGCCCCAGGGTATCAGTGGCCGCACCTGTGTCAAGAGCTCTGCCTGTTTCCTTGACAACAGCTGTCTCAGTGTGCTGTTGTCTGCTGTGAACTTGCTACCTGGCTCTTGTTATGGCTCAAGGAGCAACGCATCTCTGTGGTCTTCGTGAGCAGCACCAGCACCCAGTGGAAGGCAGAAGAGAGAAACAACCAATCAACCAACCAGCCAGCCAATAGCCAACCAACCTGTGGACAAACAACAAAACATCCCACAGGAAACAAAAACACAAAAACCAAACCAAAACCAACCCAAACCAACCAAACAAACCAAACAAACAAAAACCTAGATGGGTTACTGAATGAACAAATTAGGTAGAAAGCAAAGAAGCCTTAGGGTCTCTCACGAAGAGTGAGTGCAGCTGTACTTCTTATCCCTTTTTCAAAAGACTCATAAACACAGGAGCTCCAGTAGTTTGTTTGCACTTTGGTCTCCCCAAATTGCCACTGTCCTGGATCAGCTGAGGGTGGAAGCTCCTGGGAGTTTTGAAACCTGTTTAAGGGGAAGTTGAGCTGATGTCACCCTGTTTAATAGCAATTTGAAAAGCCATTTTGGAATGTTTCAATAAATTGAGAAATTCCAGGCTACTGGTTTTGTGAATGTAAATGGTATCTCTATTCGTCTTTAAACTTTTTTGTAAAAGAATGAGAAAAAGTAGATAAAAATCAATAGAATATGAAACAAAAATAATATATATGAATAATCACATCAAAAGAAACTACTTACATGGAGAA